>NGKF01000033.1:0-24358 GCA_002162555.1 Monilinia aucupariae | reverse complement strand
GAAGCCGGAACAGATGGAGCCGGAACATATGCAGCCGGGACAGATGGAGCCGGAACAGATTCAGCCGGGACAGTTGGAACATTGGTGGGAGTGTGGTAGGGAGTGGGTTCATAACCGCCCGCAACTGGTGTGGTCTCCGGGCTCTCAGTTGTAGTTGAGAATGGAACACCGGCAGGGTCAACATAGACGATAACTTCTGGGACTTGACTAGCCTCGAGAACGACAGTATCGACAAGTGTAACCATATATCTCTTGTCGTGGATGACTCGGTGAGGATTGTGACGGTCTGTCATGTGTTAATGAACATGTAAGAAAAGGGTTTACCCGCTTATACATACTAATAAATGGTTGAGCCCAAGTCAATTGGAGAAGGGAAAGACCCGCGAGGGACAAAGTTGTCGTCTTCATGTTGGAAAATAATATCGAGCGAAGAATGTGTCGATTTGAAACTCCAAATAGATTCTTCTATCTACGACCGGCCAGCGGTTAGTAACAGATGAGAGACAATCGAGGTAAGATTTAAAAAAAGAAGAAAAAGAAGGAAAAAGGAAAAAGGAAAAGGGTGTTGAGGGAGATGGGAAATCCTAATGTTGATCTCTCAAGACTTCACGATCCTCTCTGGGCAAAGATTAACGATCTTGGATCATAAGAAATTCATAACCAACCTAGATAGATGTCAGGGTGATTGGAATGTAGAATTGATTTTGAGAATGAAGGCGTTGAGAAGGATGAGGTGGGTATCAATCAATAACAATCGAAATGTTATTATCTAGTTGGTTTGGATGTAAGAGAAATGAACGAATGAATGAGTGAGTGAGTGAGCGTGTTTCTCTTTTCTCTTCTCTCGAATTCGAGCCGTCGAGGTGGGATGGGGTGGGAATCAACAATGAATGAATGAATGAATGATAGAAGATGATTTTATATGGTATGCATGTAAAAGAAGCGCGGCAATTTTAGCTATCTGGCTATTTGGCAATATTGGATGATTTCTTTGGGCAGAAGACGTCTAGATGGGTATTGGGTGGGATTGGTCCAAGTCCAAGAAAGGAATAGAATGAAAAGGAGGAGGAAAGGAGAGAGAGGGAGAGAGAGAAACAAAAAGGAGGAGGAAAGGAGTGAGAGGGAGAGAGAGAGAGAGAAACAAAAAGAAGGTGGTGAGTTGAGTCTTGACTTTGTATAGTGTCAATGGTTGAGATGGAGACGGAGACGGAGATGGAGATGGAGATGGGAATGGAAGTGGAAAGGGAAATAATGGAGATGGAGATGGAGATGGATGTATATGGATTACGGATGTGTGCGTATATGGATTGTGCATGTGCGTGGATTGATTGAGGGATACGATGTCGAGAAAAGCAAGTGAGGGAGGGTGTGCTTATTGAATTACTCAAGTAGGTAGGTGGGTAGACCGATGAAGTTTTGAGTTCTATCGATAATATAAATAATATAAACAATATCGTCGCAGTAAAAGGATCAAGGATTGGGAGCAGAGGAGAAAGAGAGAAGCAAGAAGCAAGAAGCAAGAAGCAAGAAGCAAAAAGCCAAAGGTTAATTGATTAGTATATATTATATGTATGTATATATATATATATATATATATGCATTCCTTCGCATGATCCTTTATAATTACGATATCATTTTATTTCTATTCATTATACTCGACCGTCTCTCTGCCTCCCTCACTCCCTCACTCCCTCACGCCTTCATTCTCTCTCTTCTTCCCCTTCCCCTTCTCTTTTTATCCTCTCCTACCAAACTTATCATACCCATCTCTCCTATCATGCAATTCCACGCCGCCGAATAGGAACCTTATATACTCGTCCTTCCATACCCGTCCATCGATTCCATTCTTCCCAAACTTAAACCACCAGCCGTCAAGTCTTAATTGAACCAATCAACCCAACCCGACCCAATTCAATCGAACCTTCTTTCCTTCCGCTTCTGAGCCGTCGCTGCCAAATATATCATCATTTCCATCATATGAACGGTACCGACTGACTGTAAAGAACGTATGTACAAAGTAGAATAACTCGGTTAAGTCGGCGTGCAAATCCTTTTCTTTTCTTTTTCTTTTTCTTTTTCTTTTCTTTTCTTTTCTTTTCTTTTCTTTCCTACAACTCTACCTCTTCCAAGTTCCAAGTCTGTCTTGAAGTCCACCAGCCCTTGACTCTTGACTCTTGACTCTTGACTCTTGACTCTTGACCTACTTTATCTGAACCTTCATACCCAGTAGTCCTTAATCTAATATCCCCCCTCTCCCCTTCACCTCACCCAGCCAAGTCGCCCTGAATGGCCCGGAATCCCGAATAAACCACCTATGGGATCACTCCCTTGCCGTATCCCCTTGCCGTGTCACCCAAGTCACCCATCAGATTCACATAACACTTGACATAAGCACAGTAGTCAGGTACGGTCCTGGACTCCTGGACTCCTGGACTCCTGGACTCCTGGACTCCTGGACTCCTACTCGAGTAGAGAGACTCCTGGCACTGTGCCGTACAGACAGGGCTGCAGAAATCCTAACAAGATTGCTCCGATTGGATCTCGATGATAGGACTGGTGGACCTGCACAGTTTTTGTTTTCTCTTCTCTTCTCTTCTCTTCTCTTCTCTTCTCTTCTCTTCTCTTCTCTTCTCTTCTCTTACAGTATCTTTGTTTTTTCGAGTCCCCCCTTTGGTTGTGCTATTCATTATTCTTCAATTTGCCCCTCGGATCTTACAGGAGCCATCGATGATCCATCTGATGGTATGAAAGTACTCGGGTAGTAATCGAGATCATATCACGCAACCTTTAAAGCGGCCACAGTGCGCCAAGCATTCCAGACCTGTCATCGTAATCACCCTTTCCAGGTACCATTGGCATATCACTGGTCAATCGGACTGGGTGGGTTGGGTCGCATGTACCTGCATATGAAAGTCCTGGTCCCCCCCATTGGTTGTATTCATATTCAATCCTGCCCATGGCCCATTCACACTTTCAATATACCCTCGCCTTATCTGAGATGCATGCAAATAGACGCTGAGGGATGAACGGGGACAAGCATGGATGGCCATCTGGAATCCCGATGAATCTTGAGACAACCTAAGAAATTCGCTTTCTTCTCTAAATCATGGCACGCGCCATCATCGCATCCATAAACCCACCCCTACTGCATATCCTTCTTATATAAAGTAGATCCGACGGAAACCCTTCATACCCTTCACCCCTTCTCCATCCCATCCATCCCATCCAACATGTAAACAAATCCCGACACGATTTTATCTAAATCTATACCATCCATCCCTCAAACAATCACAATACCTGGCTAGGTAATGTCCGATGAGAATCTAGGCGAAGATGGCTGATGGCTGCTTCAAGTTCAGATCAACGTGTTGATATACCAATCCAAAGGAAGGGAAAGGGAGGGAGACAAAGGGGAACATTTACATTGCAATATCTTCAAGACATGACATAACATGGCTATACTGTATCAATATATTCATTCTCAACCTCTATACCTCAGTGTCGTACCCATACCCATATCAATACACATCTCCCACTATTATACATTACAGCCATTCTGTCTCTTCCTATCCACAACATCTCTTACACCGCTAGAGCCACCAAGTCCTGGTTCGTCATTCATCATCCATCATGCAAATCCATAAATCATGACCCTTTGACAAGACATTCAATCGAAAATCTAAGCAACTGGCAAGGCCAACTTACTACTCGCCTTTCTCGTCAAGACTTTCGTGATAGCGTGTCTGATAATCACACCGGCCTTCTCAATCTCCTTTTTCGTGAGGCCAGTAGTGATGCAGACTTTAAGTGCTGGTTGTAATTTCCACTCCTCGTCTTTGCCATTACTGCCCGAGTAGATTGGCATACTCTTCAGTCGGGTTATGAGAACTCCATTTGCGAGGGACTGGGAATTGAATTAGTGGATGGGAAGACGGTCGGGGGAGGGGGGAGGGGTGTATGAAAAGAAATACCTCATCGACGCATTCTTGCATGATGCGTTCCTGTTCCTCAGTACTCAATCGTCTTGAATTGACAATATCTGGCTTAAGAACAAGCAGCATGATAGGATTTTCAAGAGCGCTAGTGCAGTGAACCCAATCGCTTCTTGGATCGAGCTGAGCCCGCATCGCCTTGATGTTTTCTCTACACTGTACCAAGACCTCAGGGTTGGTTTGTAGCATATTGAGCGTTTCGCTAGCGGTGGTAGCCAACATAGCCGGTAAAGCAGCAGAGAAAGTATAGGAAGCAGCCGTGATCCGTTGATGTTCTACCACATCATTTGAGCCTGCGCAAAATCCACCTCCTGCACAGAGAGGCCCAGCTAACGATCCAATCAGCATATCGATTTGTGATGCGTCAACATTTTGTGCTTCGGTGAGACCACGACCAGTTCGACCAAGAACTCCAAAGGACCATGTTTCGTCAAGCATCAAGCGGAATTTGTAGCGGCATTTGAGCTCAATCTAATTCTGCGTTAGCTACGCCCTTTGCCAGGGATTCAAATTCAAATGCTCACCAATTTAGGCAAATCCACGCAATCACCAACCGTTTCTGACAACCCCTCTGTAACAATAAACCTTCTGGTTAATGGTCTCTTGGCTTGCTCCTTGACCACCTTCTGTAGTACTCTCTCTAAATCTTCCATGTTATTATGTTCAAAATACTTGACGGTACTTCTAGAGATCTGCAGACCCTTCCTGATGGAATAATTGCTTGCTCGATCCGCCACAATAATGTCACCCCTTTTACAAAATGCTGGAATAACACTAGAAATCGTAGAAAATGCATGGGCATAGACGATACATCCTTCAGTTCCCAAGCATGATGCAATATCCGCTTCAGTTTTCATGTGCACATCTTGTGTGCCATAGAATTGAGGGGGTCCGCAAGGTCCTACACCATAGGTCCGGAGCGTTTGTATGGCCTTTTCCTTCACTTGTTCGTTGCCGACGAAATTGTAAAAATTGTATGACGCGAGATTCGTCACTGTTCGACCGTTGGAGAGTTTGGATTTTGGACCTGAAGGTCTTCCTTTTGTTAGCACACTGCATAAGAGTTTTGCAGGGAGCCAGGAAATCGAGAGCTCACCCGACAATAATGGGAGTCTTCTCGCTGTCTGCCTCCTCGAAAGGTGTCATCTTTGATACCAATGGCTCTGGCTGCCATTCATCCACCAGATCATCAATTTCCTAGCAATCCACTGATTAGCCTCCATCATTCCACATCGCAGAAGAATCCAAGGGTAGGCAGTCACTCACCTCCTCGGTCAATTGAACGAAATTGTTGTTATGCGTCACATAGCTCGGGGCCAACAAATATCTGATGAAGAAAATGACGAGAACCAATTCAATAACAGACCTGACTGGGTCATCTTGATAACTCGATTGAATGTATCGAATGAGCATGGCCGAACCAGGCACCTTTTGAAAGGTCGATGTGATCTCGTTCATGTACGAGACCATGTACGATTGAATATCCTGAAGGTCCATGTTGACAGTCTTGAGAGTAGGGAGCGATCGAAGTGTATGAGGTGAGAAGGAGGAAACAATAAGTGTTGAAGGAATGGGCGATTGGTAAAAAAGTCTCCCGTTTCCGCTTGACTGACAAGTGCTACCAAAAAAAGAGTGTTGATTTGGTTAATGATGATGGGTTGTTGCGAATTGGCATCGGCTTCGCATAATCAAATGTCCGAAAAACGAAATGCCACAGGACGTGACAGTTTGATATGTGGACGTGTAAGTTGCTTGCGTATAGATAGATACCTAGTAATGATAGATGCTATCTATCACCTGGGGGAACTGAATGTGTATATATGGTCGATTTCGAATGGAGGAGTAAGAAATGATAAGGATAGTGTTGCGAATTCAATCAGAGGCATAAGAATATTAGTAAGCAAGTGTTGTAACTCACGCCAATGTCTACTCGGGTAGTCAAAGGGGGTAGGTAGGTAGGTAGGTAGGTAGTCGGATTTCTACCATTTCACTCATTGCATGAACAAAGCCAACATTCAGATCACAGCGATTTTCATAGCTAGAACGAGCTGATTAAACAAAAATTTACTCATATTCATTGTAAAGACTCTGTATTATCTTCGCACTGTAGGACATATTACAGCCGTAATCTAAATGCTAGGGGTTTGAGGCCTGAGCATCTAGTTTTGCATTCGGGTCATTATGGAACAGCAAACGAGGAAAAAGAAACAGAAAACGAATATCTAAACCCGTGTACCATGCAAACACCCAAACTCAAAGTTGAAAAACACCCCGTAAAGTGACGATGGCCACGCATCCGTTCCAAAGATCATTTTAATGTACTGCATACCATCCCATGCTATATTACAGCCCCAGAAGCCATCTATACAGTGTCGAAATTTAGAACAATCGAATCTTGGCAGCGTCGGTGCTAGATGCGCCAGATGTGGCACTAACGCCAGTGCAAGTCGTGCAACCAGTACCGGTCTGGTTGTAACCTCGGGTGTCATTGTTGTTCTGACCGATAGGTTGATAGAGTTTCATTGGAATGCTGCTAGTCAAGCTATCGCTCAAAATCATTTTGCCAGCAAAGATAGGACCAATCAACAACGCAAGGAAAACGTGGAAGAGGACGAAGTATATGACAGCATATCGCCAGACACGTCTCTTTCGCAGTTTGGATTGCTTCAGCGAGTAAATTGGAGGACGAATTTGTCGACTGTAAAAAGGTCAGCACGAAAATACCAAAGACAGATGGGGGGGATTGAACATACCTGGGGCGAAGCCAGAAGAGCATCACAGAATGGAGCTTGTCGACTTGAGGGATGGCAATGATGGGAAGCATGATGAAGAGAATGAGATGACCGAGAACAAAGTCACCAGCAAACATTCCAAGCTCAGTGATCTTACATAGCAATTCACGACCAGGCTGAGAAACCGAGTGCCAACCCATGGAATACCATTTACCAGTCCAGAAAGCAATGTTGGATGTGTCGGTTTTCAATTCTCTGGTCAGTGCTAAACTGATGATGAGCTTGTAGACAAATCTTTGAATGGCAGCGGAGGCAATCATTCCCAACAGAGCCTTGGCGAAGTTGAATCCTTCCAGGAAGAACATAACTTCGAAAAATACCAAGCACATGACAACAGCAATGGCATGTGCAATAGCGGCAAGAACTGATCCGAATTTCTTGCAACACATACCAAGGACGGGCCCCATACAACAAGCCATACCAAACATTCCAGCCAAGACACCAGCGTTAACTGCAACAGGAGCCAAAGCTACAATGCCAACACGGATCAAGGCATTAGTGGCTTCGGTTTTGACGCCTTTGTTATTGCTTGGGATGACACCTGTCTGGGCGTTAATGAAGAGATATGGAACCAGGGTGAGGGCCACAATCATAAGTGGTCCAACGATTTCTCCGAAGAAAAGATTGGACATAGTGGCACGGGCAGTGTCTCCTGACATCTTCGCCGATGGATCTCCGAGGATCTTGCGCTTATAACCTGTGATTCTGGTACGAGAGAGACGGCAGAAAGCAATCCAACTCGATGCGTGAGAACGAGAATTTCCCCGAGACAACCATCTGAGATAGTCTCTGTAATCAATGAAGAAATCATTCCAGGCAAATTGATGAGGATTGTACAGGAAAGGAGAGATGCACAAAGCAAGGAGGGTGACCCAGAAGTAGACCAACGCAGCTTGCCAAACGGTGATTGTTGCGAACAACAACATCATGAGTAATCTAGCTCCCAGGTAGATGGAAGGTCCAGCGAATCGAGAGAAGAGAATACCGAATGGGATACGAGCAGTGGCAAAACCACGACCAGTTCCGATGTACCTCGCTCCACCGAATGAAAGATCTTGTTGGACAGCGTTGGCATAAATCTGACAAACGAACACCTCGAAGAAGGGTGACAAAGAGCAGAATTGCTTTCCGAGACGAGTAGCCGCACGCCAGAAACCTCGTTCTGTCAATTCTTGTACCGTCAAAGGCACGAAAGAGATGAAGAACACAATGAAAATGGAGATGACGCAACGATAGACCCAGTTAGTGATAGGGATGATGTTTGCACAGCCAGTTGGATAGAGAGGATCGGTGATGGGGACGTTGGTGTTGTATCTACACTCGATGACTTGATTCTTGAGGGCTCCCAAATTGATCAAGCAAATCATGAACAAGTTGACGGACAACATAATAAACATGTTGTTCAAATGGAAACCAGGATGGGCGTAGTAGAAGGACAAGAAACGATCGATGGGCAATTGGGTACCAAGGTAATAGTACTCTCGCGAGAGCATTTGTTCACCCATACCAGTTCCAATCTTTGTGGTGAAGTTGAGAATCGAACCAAAGCCAAGATCACGACCTTTACCACATTGGTAGTACTCGCAATGCTTGATGCGACCTCCGCGAAGAAGTGCAGTCATACCAGCGTAAATATCCTCGTTAAGATGAAGACCCTTTTGAGCTTTGGAAACACCACCTCTTGTGGTCATGAAGATACCGTTCAGGAAATCAGGATGTCCATAATGCAGCTTACCACCGATGGCAGCAAGAGTACGTGCAAAGAGTGTACCGAATGTTTGTTCCTTTCCGGCAGCGACATCTCCCAAGATACCGATATTCTCAGAGAAAATATATTCACGAGCACCAAGAATGGCGACAGGGGCGACCTTAGGATTGGAAACACCGGGAGTATATGGAGAGACATTTTCAGTAGTCATCTCCTCGAACTCTGCCAAAACACTTCGAATCTTCAAGCACTCTTCCAAATAGTTATCCTGATTGGCATCGATGAGTTGGATGTACTCGCCGCGATAGAAGATAATAGCATGGTTTTGATTGTCGGATTTTCCATCACCAAGAATTGGATTACCAGAAAGTTGGATACGGAACTTGGGCCTGCGCATTCCATTTTCCATGATTTCAGAGTGACCGTCAATAAGGGCAGAGTAAAGGCGTGGCTCCTCACCTTCGGCGAGAGGGGCTTCTTCATCCAGGTAAGCAATTTGGAGGTCGGGATAGGCACGAAGGAGGAATTCCGTGTTTTCCATCTCTTCCTTCTTGAATTTTGCATAACGTTGCATAGAAACACAGAGCTTGAACTTGCGACGGGCCATACGCTCAAGCTCGCGCTCAAGCTTGTCAGAGTTACCACCAAACATCTGAACAACCTCCGGGTTCTCAACACGGTATAGGAGCTTGATAGCACGACTGTAGTTCATGAAACCAGAGATTGTGCGGTAAAGAGTTTGTGCTCTTAAAGATGCCCAGATACGTGTGCGGAGAGTGTACTCAGGAGCAGCTGACTTGAAACCAATGCAGTAGAAAGGAAGATCATCAATCTTGCTTTTAGCGGTGTTCTTCTCATCCTTCTCGTAATCACCATTGAATTGCGAGGTTTCATCTGCGAGAATCTTAGTATCCTTGACAAAGCAATCCCACTCGTGAGGGTGCAATTGCTTCAAATACTCAAGCATAGTAACACGTGAGTATGGCTCGTCTTCACGAATAATTTCACGCAGGGAGAACAGGATCTTCTCTCCGTAATGAGGAATCATGACCGTGAACGTTGGCATGTTATCGACCGGAAGAGGTTCTGGAATAGGGGTGGACAGCGATTGGGCGAAGAAAGAAATGCGACGCTCGGCTTCACTCTGGTTGGGGAAAAATTCGGTCTTGAAAGAATGATCTTCTTGTGAAACGAAGAAGGTTGGAGCACGAAGAGTTCTCTTGCCCTCTTGCTCAGATGGAACTTGATGGTAAAGAAGCTTTTGGACGTGGTCGATAGCGAGAAGGTGCTCTCTGTACATGGAGATAACAATGGCGTTCCAGATTTGGGAGATGAGGACCTTTGGCTTGTACTTAATCTCCATGTCGGTAGTAGCAAGAACCTTGGAGTAAATACGCTTTGGCAGACGCGAGAATATGTTTCTCCATGGCGTCCAGATAGAAACACCAAGGTAGAAGGATCTTGCAACCGAGTAAATGGTGTTCATAATAATGTACCACATGAAGGTATCCAAGAAGAACAAGGTAAGATCAGTGACAAACATTATACCCAGGAGGATCTTGGGCTGCAATTTGCAGAGAACATCACCAATGATAGCATCACCAACACAGTTGGAGATCTCCATGCTGTCCAAGTATCTGATAGGATCACGGAAGGACAGGGTCAAGAAGACATACGATTCTGCCAACTTAGCTCCAAAGACAGTGATCCAGAGGCCATAAGACATCCACATGTCGTTTCCGGTCAAGCGAGGATAGCTGGCAGTGAAGGTTTGACTGGCGACGTACTGCCTGGAGTTCCTGGTCAAGTAGCTACCAAACAATCCTCCCATCGGCATGACCGAGAAGAAGAAATAAGTCACCACGGCAATGAAGAACTGGACAATACCCAGAATCAAAGCAATCTGCGTCTCTTGTGTGTCGGGAATGATGAAGATATAGACACTAGGGGCGACATTGAGAGCAAGAACAGCAAGGAGAAATAACAATTTCTTGGTCAAATGTTGCGCTCCTGCCCATCGACGAGGAACGTAGGACCATTCGCAAATTGTAGCTATAACCATGATAAAACTTGCAATTGCACCACCCAAGGCGACGGCAGACCATTGCGCAGAGGCAGGAGGTTGGTTGTTCTTTTGTTGTTCGTAATGCTTCACCAGGAGTGTTGGGGAGTTCTTGGCAGTGAAGAACCAGAAGGCACTAATATGAATAACCCAAATACGATTGAAGTTGACCAACATGTGGAACCAAGAACGAGTTTCGCGATATGTCTTGAAGAAGACCTTGTTCCAGGTGACGTCCTTAAGCTTGAGATAGCGTTCCGCAGGGGGTAGATCCACCAGGCGAGACTTATCTTCCATGATAATTCTCTCTATACCTTCGGGGTACCAGAACAACTGATTACAGTCATCATATCCAATAATCTGATTGTGGTCCCTTTCCCGGCGAACATACTTGCCATCCTGGATTTCGTAGCCTTGGTCTCTGCAGTATTGGTAGAGAGGAGTTACGACGTTGTTAAGGTATGTGAATTCCTCCACGGGCTCCACCAAATTTTGGCAAGCAGGTGAGTTCAGGTAGTCATCAGCACACTTGAAAATAAAACACAGAACTTCTGGCATGAATCGAACCTGGTTGGCTTCACCCCAGCAGAGGAGGTAGAGAGCCAATTGACGAACTCGGTCATGTTGAGACATTCTGTTCATACGAGTCTTCCATCTGTACTCTGCGGCTTCAAGACTGTTGTCACCTTCCATTTGCTCCAGGGTCTGGGCTTCGTTCTGGGGATCTGCTGCCTTTGCCTTGGCTGCTTTGCGGGCTTTGCGAGTACGACGATCTCCCTTGCCTAGTTTCATGTTGGCGAATCCCACAGCATCATCCAGATCGAGATGGGCGGCAAAATACCATTTTCGATAGTTTGCATTATCACCCCCGATGTAATCTGCGTGAAGGGATAGAAGGGCTTGATTTGGGGTCATACGCGAAGCTCTTGAATCTAGCAAAGTCATCAAATGATCGTAAACGTTTCGCATGCTGTCACGTTGGAAACCAAATTTGGCTGTCAGGTCCAGAAAAATGTCCTCGACTTCCTCCTTCGACAGAGGAATTTGGGCATCGGAAGTCCAGGCTGGATATGGCTCCTTGGATCGTTGCCCAGGTGGAAGAACGTTGTTGTAATCCATTCCAAAATTTGGCGTGGATGCTCCCGAAGATCTGTTGCCACCATAGGAAACCTGCGACGAGGGTGGTCTGTAACCACGGCCGCCCATTTGACTCTCGTTGTAACTGTTGTATCGCTCATCGCCGCGTCCATAGTAATCCATATCGGTGGCCCGAGCCATATCTGATCTCATGGTAAAGTCGCTGAAGGTCTCGGAATCCTCTTCTGAATCGCCTCGACGCTTGCCCTGAGGTGCTTCGCCACCTGCTGCACCACCTTGATCATAGTACTGATCATTGTAGTATTCATCTTGATATTGGCCTTGGTGTTGATCACCACCTTCGTAGTACCCTCCCTCTTGTTGATATGGATTGTTGGCATCAGCATTGTAGTAACCTCTGTCATACGCAGTCAGCTTCCAACCTCTCGTATAATCTTCATTGCCACCTACGATTCATCATAGTATCCTTCGCCATTCTGCTGATGTTGACCCCCGTGGCCTTGCTCATAAGCACCATTATTATCGTAATATTGTTGACCTCCGTGCTCGTCCTGGTAATAAGAATCGGTGTTGCCCGGTTGATGGCCGTAGGATTCGTCGTAATGACCTGCTTGCTGCGATTGTCCCGGCGGGTGTCCCGACATGATTGCGTTCTAAATTGTTCACTGAGACGTGGTGTTAACACTGAGCTTCATTGCTTTTCTAAGATGGAGTGGCGCGTAATTAGTGTTCCTCTGCTTCGCCCCGCCCCCCGTAGCTGACGTGTGACAATCGAGAGTGAAGAATTGAAAATGGAACTCACAAATTAAAGGCACATTGGAAGAGTGAATGATTCCGTTGAGGACCTTCAGCTGAAAACCGGCTGTTCCAAATACTCGCGACCGATCACAAGGGATGGATGGTTGATGGATGGTCTCGTAATTGGATGAGAAAGACGAATTGGGTCGAGGGAGTGAGGAATCTCCCGGGAGGATAGGATAGGATAGGATAGGATTGAGTGGACGAATTTACAAGAACTTGACCCTTTTCCCGAAGATAAGTCTTCTCGATTGAACTGTAAAGAATGACTCTTTAATTAAATATAAAGTGTGATTGATATCTTGTCGAGTTGTGTGAGAGGGAGAGAGAGGGAGAGGGAGGAAGAGAAGGAAGGAAGGAAGGAAGCAAGCAAGCAAGCAAGCAAATGATGATTTTCCAAATCCCCTTTTTTCCCCTTTAATTTTTGGGGATGGATGGTTCTTCGTTGCTGCTTTGGTCTTGTTGATTGCTGTTAAGGCGGCTTGTTGTCCTTTTTTTCCCCGTTAATGAACTCAAACTACAGCACCTAAATTGAAAACCCTCCGTTCTGTGGCGTGAAACAGGCAAGATGGACGGATGGATGGATGGTGCTTGAGAACGAATGTCAAGTGCTAATATCCAGTTTATGAAGCAAAATAATAGACAAGATCTCCCTCCTTTCCTTTCCTTTCCTTTCCTTTCCTCTCCTTTTCTTTTCTTCTGGAGGGGATTGAAGATTCTACCTTGAAGATGTTGAGATTAATTTGACGATGAGTATAAGAATGAGAGAGGGGGAAGTGTGTGAAAAGGGAGGAAGAATGTACAGTACTTGTAATACTGATACAGTAGCAAATGGTAAATAAAGTGTAGAAAATAAGGAAACTCAACAAATCAATTTGGCACTAAGATCGGTAGCAGTTATGGAATAATTATAATTTGTTTATTTGTTTATTTATTTATTATTTAGATATCTATCTCGTTTCTTCCCTTCTTCTTCTTTTCTTCTTTTCTTCTTTTCTCTTCGGGATGTAAAGTTTGTTTTCGTCAAGTAAGAATACAATTTAAGTGGATCCTTCTCGCTTGATAGTGCTGTTATTACGGTAATAATAATAATAATAGTGATAGGTAAATATTATCATCCTTAGTTCGGTTGGCCCTATAGGATACGATTCAACTCGGGTTCTGACTCAAATCTTGTTGCTCGCTTTACCGTAAGCACTACTCCTTCAGGAATGAAGGGGGCCGAGAATACTTCCTCATGGAGTTTAGACGCATCATCGTCCTTTTCTAGAACACGTGAGAAGACCAGTGGCTCGACGTGGCTTGACTTGAATATGGAGTCTACAATTAAATTACTTCTGACTTACTGTATTATTCAGGAGAAGAAGATGCATTTGATTGGGAGGGGGGAAAGTTCTAGAGTCCGAATGGATAGTGCGAATGACGGGGGATAGAAAAACGTATCCAACTTCTGCTTGCTGCTTTTAAACTTTGGTCCCTTTTCTTTTCTTCTTCTTCTTCTTCTTCTTCTTCTTCTTCTTCTTCTTCGTTAATTTAATGCACGATACTCGTATGCATTATCTAGGTATTGTTCATTTCATAAAATATCATTATCCAATGCCTTCTTCTGCTTCTTCACCATCATCTCCTCCTCCTCCTCCTTTTTCTTCATGCGCTCTTCTATCCATAAGTCTCAACATCTTCTAACATCCCAACCTGCCATCAACTTTTACCATTGTCATTAATACTCTCCCCTGGCGCGGCATCATCGCCTCTCTCTCTCTCTCTCTCTCTCTCTCTCTCTCTCTCTCTCTCCCTTGAGTTATCTGGAGACGGTCAAGTGATCGGATTGCCATAGAATTTGAAATCCGTTGTCTTTCAAGCATTATGCACTTGTACAACTTGCCTCTACTTGGAATCCTGACTCTCAACTTCTTTGCTAGCCTAGGATATATAACAAAACACGGCAACTACCTAGTCGCTACTCGGGCACTAGGTCTTATGGTCCCTGTTTTCCGAGAGATAGGACGATCAACGAAAGACGGGTTAGGAACTTGGGAAAACAAGTCATCAGGCTAGTTTTTTCTTGGATTTGTACCTGCGCCTAAAATAGATTCGTATGGACCTTGAATGCATCCGGGTGGTGGTTGGATAACAAGAAATTGTCCGAAGTTTAATAATAATAATAATGTACGGTGATAGGTGAGATAGGGATGTTATCAGAGATGAGGGTAGGAATTTAGGAGACGGCTGACATATGACCTTTCGATCTTCATGTACCACCACCATTCTTCATGCTCTATCACGATCACGATCACGATGACGATGACGATGACGATGAAGGTGAAGATGAAGGTGAAGATGCCAGCACAGTACGGTAGATACTGTTGATGTGATGGCTCCCGATGAGAATGGACCTGATCAGGATGTGATTTGGCGAGGGGAAGAAGGGAAAAAGGTTCACTCCCCCAGCTGCAGTATGGACGAGTCTCTGATATGAACCACGACCCAATCATCAGCAAAAAAGGAGGCGATGCATAGAACTCACCTCTCTTTCTCGAGTACACGATCGATATTATGGCATGCAGGACTGGAGATATAGAAGATTGATGAGGGTGACGATTGAGTTCTCGATACTGCACTGTAGCGTAGCGTACCGTACCGTCGTGTACGAAGTACATACAGTACGAGTACCAGTAATCTCTCACAGCCGACGATTGTGGCTGTGTGCTTTGCAACTTTCAAGCATCATTCCAATTTCCAAATTGCGATCAGCCAAATTGAGGCCAGCATCCCAGACACGGTAATATCTTGTACATTTGTAGCCGTGCTTAAGGTTTTTGCTCAGGCGAACCATTTGAGATTATGGTCAAGAAACGGGCAGGACGATAAAGATGAAGCATTTGTGGATGATTCTCGGATTGCGTAATGGCCGGTAGGTATAAAGTGTAAAGATACCAAAATGAAAACGAATGCATGAGGAAGGTTGTGGATGATTCATACATCTATCGACAAAGTACTCTGGACTCGAGATATTACGAGTATTGCCGTGCTATAAAGGGTTCATGCGGTCAGTCTAGCACGAGCTAGTACTAGTTCTCAACTTCTACTCTGCACGGTTGTACGAATCGCCCAAAATCACTCATGCCACCATGCCAATTGGGTCGCCCCTTCGCGATCCATACTATCCTCGGCTAAAATCTATCCAAATCAATCCCTCCTCAATATCCCCACCCCGAAATTGATACATCCCATCGAGCTTTTACGGATATTGAAATTTTGTAGACATTAGAACCCATATAATTAATAGCTATGATAGCATTCTTCTCCAACCCGTATCCCCCTTAAATTGATATTTCTCAATTCAAATCTCTTTGCCACACTTAATGAGACGGTGCTAATCCCATCGAGGTCCATACCATCATCCTTCCATTCGTTTGCCTTTTCCCTTTTTCCATCTCCCATCTCTCACCCTCATTAATTCAAATCACCTCTCACTCTACCCGTTGTCGTGGTTGGGAAATCGAGACACTCGTTACATCTTTATTTGTTTATTTCCCTCCTTCCTTTCTCTCTAAACCAGTCACATCTGCCGTCGCACCAAGGAGAAAAGAGAAAAGAGAAAAAAGAAATAGATACACGCTCGCTCTTTCCTATCCTATCCTATTCTAAAACCCATTCGAGACGGAATTGAAGAAGCTCGAAATTCGACCTTTCTTACAACCAACCCACCTCGCATCTATCGTCACCAGAATCAAATCATCATAATATAACACATTGGTTTTTCAATTAGCATCATGAAGACTTTTGGCTTTGCTTCAGCGGCTGCTGCAGCATTGACCGGCGCCCTGTTCGCCTCGTCTGCTGCCGCTGCTGATCTCCCTCCTATCGTCATCAAGGTATGCAGACCATGAATCTCTCTTGTTCGCGTCGCAGTTGAAAGGTGTTGAGATACTGATGCATATATTAGGGTTCCCATTTCTTTTACGAGAACGGCACCGAATTCTTCATTCGTGGTGTAGCATACCAACGAGACGTCAACTCCAACTCGAGCTCAACGGCTACTTTCACCGATCCTCTTGCAGACGAAGCGGGTTGCAAGCGTGATATCCCTCTTCTGAAAGAACTTGGTACCAACACCATTCGTGTCTACGCTATCAATGCTTCTTTGGACCACTCCTTCTGTATGGGCATGCTCCAGGATGCTGGCATCTATCTTATCCAAGATTTGTCTAACCCCTCATCTTCTATCAACCGAAACGACCCCGAATGGAATACTGATCTCTTCGCCACCTATGCTTCCGTTGTTGAGTATGTATATCTTATCCTTGCCGACGCTTAATCCTACATGCCTTACTGCGTTGTATCATGGTGGTCGAAGCAAAAAGGTTCCTTGGGTTGCTATGGATTTTGTATGCTAACATCTGTGTCTCCTAGTGCCCTGGCTAACTACACAAACGTTCTCGGTTTCTTTGCCGGTAATGAGGTATCCAACGAGGTCAACAACACCAACGCCAGTGCTTTCGTCAAAGCTGCTGTCCGTGATATGAAGGCTTATATCAAGACCAAGAAATACCGCTCTATCGGTGTTGGTTATGCTACTAACGATGATGCCAACATCCGAATTGATTTGGCCCATTATTTCAACTGTGGTGATGCTGATGAGTCTATCGACTTCTGGGGTTACAACATCTACTCGTGGTGCGGTGATTCTTCCTTCCATGAATCAGGATACGATCAAAGAACGCTCGAATTCGCCAATTACTCTGTGCCTGCATTCTTTGCCGAATATGGTTGCAACACTGTTCAACCCCGTCAATTCACCGAGGTCGGAGCTATCTACGGTGACAAGATGACTGGTGTCTGGTCCGGTGGAATTGTCTACATGTACTTCCAAGAGGCCAACGACTATGGTATGATATGACATGCATTTATTTCAAAGCAAAGGCTAACCGGTTTTTCTCCAGGTCTCGTATCTGTTTCCGGAGACACTGTCAAAAAGCTCCCAGATTTCACTGCTCTTTCAAAGCAATTGGCCACCGTCGCTCCTACCTTGCTCAAAGCTGATTCTTACACTCCTACTAACACAGTAGCACAAGCATGCCCAACAACCGGTGACGGCTGGGCTGCATCAAGCAAACTTCCTCCTATCGCAAACTCAGAACTCTGCGAATGCATGGTCAAGTCGTTGTCCTGCGTTGCCAGCGGCAGTATTTCTGGTAACGCTAGTGCTGAACTCTTCGACTACGTCTGCGGCTTGGACAGCAAAGCCTGTGATGGTATTGGAAAGAACGCGACTACTGGAGTTTACGGTGCCTACTCCATGTGCACAAGCGCGCAACAATTGTCCTTCGTTTTCGATCAATACTACCAAAACCAAAACAAAGCATCCACTGCTTGTGACTTCAACGGTAGCGCCAAGCTCCAAGCTGGCTCAAAGAGCTCAGAATGTTCAAGTCTCATTGGTCAAGCTGGGTCTGCAGGAACCGGAACTGTTACCACTGCACCATCTGGTACTGGAGCTTCCAGCAGCTCATCTGCTTCATCCACCTCAACCAAGAAGAGTGCTGCTGGTGCTACCGTTGTTCCACGTTTCGACATGGGCTTGTTGCAGTTGGGAGCCTATCTCGTCGTTGCTGGAATGGCAGGTGCGGGCATGATCATATTGTAGGTGATACTGTTAGCACTATGCATAGGTGGCATTTTGGCTGCTTCATGGCGGCATCTTTATTTTAAGAATCGATGGGGCAGTAATATGTCGTTCATCCCCTTTCTGTCGGTGTAACTTGCTTAGGCGTCATTTGATCCTTCTCCTCTTGATGTCCTATGATGCCCATCGAAGATCATTAATTTGTATATTGAATGCTAGACTGGAGAGAATTTGAGATTGTGAAAAATAAATTTCCCATTGTGTATGTATGAATGGTGACGTGTGATTCTTGAAATTGTACGAGTATAATGACAATCATGAATGACCCCTATTGTCCAAAGCCTTTTTTTATTCCAAAGCTGACCCTTGGTACATGTATGCCTGATATTCTAGGCATACATACGCTTCATCAGTCGAATTAGAGTCACCCTAAGCGAAAAGCACATCATCACTAGCCTACTACTCCGATGACAAGGCCGAATTGGTTTACTTTTCTTTGTAGAGGGCAAATGACTTCAAGAGGATCATAATTCCATTTGAGCCTCTTCTCACTTTCGAATACGGGCCTTGATTCAAGTTGCCGACTGGATATCTGATATCGTATCTATCTACTAAATCACCCATTGATCAATTGGACAAGTGAAGTGTCAAAAAGCTGAACGGTAGTCTGTCTGTCTTGCGGATAAAGGCACAGAATAGACGAAATGGCGGACACAGTAGCGGAATCGGAGGAAGGAGGATTCAAGAGGACCTTGAAGGATTTGTTTGCAGGTGCTGCGGGGGGTGTGGCTCAGGTTTTATTGGGTGAGTGAGATTCTGCACAGGGGGGATGTTGAAAGGTTTCTGGTTGGGATCTGTGGATTAGTGGCCGGTGGCTATACCTATCCCAAGACACTTGGGGTAAAACCCAAGCGGATATTCGCCTCTGGCGTCATTAGTGGGCGGTCTCCTCCTGGCCGATATCTCCCTATGCAACGGCACCTATTGCCTGAACTCTGTGGGTGGATCACGTGGGGGTGACGAGACGTATTGGGGAGTGAGATTATCGTCGAGTGATGGTTTTGGTATATGGGCTGTCGTATCATTGGAAGGGGGATATGATAGATTTCGGTGCTATCTGGGTTCTCCGTCTGAATTGCTTATACGACTGGCACACCACAGCATACATTGTATAGGTAAATGATCTAACTTCTTTTCCAGGTCAACCTTTCGATATAGTCAAAGTCCGTCTCCAAACGACTACCCAATACGCAAATGCTTTGGAAGCGGCTCAAACCATCTATCGCAATGAAGGTGCACTTGCCTTCTATAAAGGTACCCTGACACCTTTAATCGGCATTGGAGCCTGTGTCTCTGTCCAATTCGGAGCATTTCACCAAGCCCGTCGCTATCTCGAATCCTTCAACACATCGCGCAACCCCCTGTCTCCAGGCCTTTCTTATGCACAATACTATGCAGCTGGTGCTTTTGCTGGTATCGCCAACTCTGGTATCTCGGGTCCCATCGAACACGTGAGAATCAGATTACAGACGCAGCCTCACGGGGCAGGAAGGTTGTACAATGGTCCGGTAGATTGTGTTCGCAAATTATCTGCGCACGAAGGCGTTCTTAAAGGTCTCTATCGCGGTGAAGCCGTTACCATTATTCGAGAGGCCCAAGCTTACGGTGTGTGGTTCATGTCTTTTGAATACATGATGAACAGTGACGCGGCCCGCAACAAAATTGAACGTAAGGATGTCCCGAGTTGGAAAATCGCTCTCTATGGAGGTCTAGCGGGAGAAGCATTATGGCTCGCTAGTTATCCTTTTGATGTTGTCAAGAGCAAAATGCAGAGTGATGGATTTGGTGAGAAGATGAAGTACAATGGAATGAGAGACTGTTTTGCGAAGACTTGGAGAGCGGAGGGTGCAAGAGGTTTCTGGAAGGGTATCTTCCCCACTTTATTGAGGGCCATGCCGGTTAGCGCAGGAACTTTTGCGGTGGTGGAGATGACGATGAGAGCGATTTCTTAGATGATCAAGAGTGGGTGAGATGGGGGAATGGATGTTTGAATAAAATGATGAGATGATGAGAACTGAAGCTATCTTCAACGAGAGCGAGGCACAGGGATAGCATTGATATTTGCATTGGAGCGCTGTATAACACGGAGAGGCAGTATAAAGGTTTCTTATTCGACTATCAAATTTCAATAGATGCCTTTGCAGTCACACCTCGATTGTATAATTACGGGACGGGTAACGCACCATCCAGCCAAACACAAACTCCATTCTTGCTCATTCCAGGGCTCAAATTTTCGATGCCCCATGTACAGTCCCAAAGACGCTCCATCGATGTTCCATACATGTACGTCTCCCCGGTGAGTGACTTTGCTTCCATGCTCATACGTGACCATATACTTACCTGAATCGAGGATGGTTTTTGCGTTGCCTCGCGCTGCATGTGCGTGCTAATATGTAGATTCCAAATCGTGACACGATGAAATGTATCATGGGTATTTACGGTTACACGGTCACGTTGGATGAGTCTCGTGACGAGGGCGAAAGGGGATTCTAGAGTGGGCGAGGAGTGAGAGGAGGGTGGAGGGTGGAAGGAAGGGTTCGTGACGTAGGCGAAGAGGAGGAGGAGGAGGAGGAGGAGGAGGAGGCTGGTGAGAGGAGGATGTGATGGGAACTCATGGGGATCTGGTGATGTGGGTGGATGTATATCCGATTCATTTGAGGGCCGGTATTTAAGATAACTCAGGGTTAGCATTCTATCTTCAGTCATCTTCCGCTCATCGGCACCCCTTGAAAACAGATTTAAATGGGTTCAACGTGACCTTCGTAAAAGAGAATCAGTAAGATTATGCTTTGAGATGCGAAATTTACAATACTGTAAAACTGTGCACATACTAGGTGTGTAGAAAGCACAGGTTTCTTCGCTAGAAAGGGACCAAGGGTAACTCAGATAATATCTATATTTCATGCCACACATGCCTTGCTTAAAATTACCGCATCATATCCATGCAATCCCTATATGCCCAAATTACGCCGTATCAAAATCATAAAAAACCATCTCAACCAAATTGAGGACTATTCGCACAACTTCCCTGCTAAGACTCCGAGTATATCTTGCCGGATATCATCCAGACCAATGCCCAATTATAAAATCATGATATCACAAATGGAAAGTTCCTAGTGCGGAGAAAAATGCCTAGTCAATTTCCCAGCTCTCACCTGATGTCATCCTGACTTTAGATTGTGAGGAAACTGCCCTTCGCCTTGAGGGTGTGGGAGTGAGGCTAAATCCAAAGTCATCCTCAGCCCAGTTTTCATCGTGATAATCATCCTCGGTAAAGTCCCAGTGTACGGCTTCCCCTTCACCAAGTAAGACGCCTCTCCATTCTCCTGCTGCGATTTTGGAGGCGATTTTCATCATCATGTGTAGTAAATGACTTGGAGGACTGAGGAGAATTTCACACGTCTTTTGGATGATTGCTGTTGGGAAATGTCGGGCGGTTTGTAGTCGCTGCGACCTTGGTGACGGGGAGAAGAGATTTACTGCTGCAGGAAGAGGTGACAATGCTCTTCTTTCTGAGTTCCTACTTGTGGTACCACGGTTTCTCAGTCTTGGGGGTGAAGGAGTTTTGATCTCAGACCTATCAGCTTCAGAATTTTCACCGTCATTGATCAAGGTAGGAGTTCTTGGAGCGGGCGATAAACTTCGAGGAGATTCATTGATAAGCGAGGGTGTTTGCCATGTTCCGTGCATCTCGGGGGTTATATTGAGCTGTGAGGTTGCTTGCGTAGAGTGTACTTTCTTTGGAAGTACAATACTGTCATGGGGGTAGGGAAAGGTGGTAGGTGATGGTGGTCCCGACAGAGGTGGTGATGGTGGTACATCAAGTGGAGAGTGCCATGACTGTGTAGAGTGAAACGACTCAACGCTTGACGAAAGCTCTGATGCGGAATTGTCGACCGCAGCTTGCCTTACGGGGGATCTACTTCGACGCTTTGAAGGAGGACTTGTAATTAGAGAGAGAATAGGAGGTGCCGTGATTGATCGACTACAGTGATGTAATGTTTGTGACTGACTCTTTGATTCGAGAGGCGATTGCGGGTACGGTGGTTGAGCAGGATTATTTGCCGTGACGTTCGTGTCGCCCGTCGTCGCATCATTATTATCACCCGCATCAAGCTCTACAAGGGACACGACAGAAATTATAGGTTCTGATGGGGATGAAGCATGTTCCGTTGTCTGAGGTTCGGTCGAATGAGCTTGCGGTAGATGGATCAGAGATTGTGTGGTTGAGCTCATTGATTTGATTGAAGATGTTTCTGGCGCCTCTTCTTCTTCTTCTTCTCCTTGAAATTCCAAGTCAGGTATGCATGTCTTTGTGGGGCTGGACGAGGATTGATGCAATGCATGAGTTTGAAGTGGGGAAGAAGAGCGGGTTCTTGTGCATGAGAGCTTTGGCGAGCTTGAGGTTAACGATGCCGATTTTGAAGCAATTGGATAGAGATCACCCCTGGGTAACGGTATCCTAGATGATGATCTCTGCACTGGCTTCCACGGCTTTTGGGTGGCGGCAGGGACTTGAAGGGCAATCGGAAGATCAACCGAAAAGGTCCTTTGAAATGGACAAGGGGTTTTCTCATATAACGAGATTTGCGCCAATATCTTCTTGAATCCTTCTACTTGTTTGATTTCTTCGGAGGTTGTGTTTCTTATTTCGATTCGCCAATACTCCTGCAGCTTTCGCACTTGCAATACAAATTTGCTGGATCCATCATCCGAGACAAACCAACATTGACTCCGTGGCAATATTGGCTTCAGGGCTTTCTGGCAGTTGACAAAGGCGACCGATTCGGGAGCTCTATAGATGCGCAAAGTACCTGCAATTGCCATATCAGTCTGAATACACTTTCCTTGGAGCCAACACCGAAATTCCATGAAGCGCATACCAACGGCAATCGTCCTCTCCACCGGGGACGACCATCTCAACGAAGAAGCTATGTCTGGATCCTCCTCTGCAGATCCATTGCTCGAGCTTGGTCGCGATGAACCGGATGGCGGAATTGAAAATGATATAATGCGGGCTCCATCAACACTATAGAGTATCTCAATATGGGGATCGGGGGTTGATGTTAGTCGACCAGAAGCAGACACTGGTCGTGTCAAGGAAGGAGAGGGGTTTAAAGCCATTGGCAAAGACAAGCCAGAATACTTCTTATATGTTCTGCTTGATGCCCATGATGGAATTGTAGATTGATAGGTATTGAAGTATTGAAGGATTGAAGGTTTGGAGGATTGAAGGTGTGAAGGTGTGAAGGATTGAAGGTTTAAAGGGCGTGCGTGAATGAAGGTAGGTAGGCAGGTAGGTAGGTGGTTGACGATTGGGGGATTGGAGGATATTTTGAAGCAGTTAGCTTTGACCTATTTGCCAGTAGATGGATGGATGCTGTTGCTTTCGAGAGGAGTAAGAAGTGTCGCAGTGCAGTACATCCGAGTACTTGTACTCTAAAGAAGAGGATTAGAACATGTTGGAATTCGGATGGGAGAATAAAATCTACGAGTATTAAATTTTAGTGATTTGAGTTAATTATCTGAATACATAATTAATTGATTAATAAATTAGCTAGCTCCTCGAGCAGTTTTACATTATTACAACTATCATTATTATTATTATTATTTTTATGTGCCGTCGCTGCCTACCAGTCAGAAGCACCAGGACCATCTAAGGGGAAAGCAAGAATCGGATATTAGCTTTGATTAACCTTATTTATGATTACAAATACAGGATATATATATATATATACAGACAGTGCCGAATACGTCGTACATACGGACGAAGTTGAGCAGCCAGACTCAAACAGTGGAGTGGAGCGGGGTGGGGTGGGTGAGGTGAGGTGAGGACTGACCAAGGCATGTATATGACTCTCACTCTTCATGTTCCAAATTAATTTTAACCATTATAACAATGAAAATGAAGATTTAACAATTCTATATATAGAGTATATCTACATGGACCAGCTAGCCATATCTAGTTAGTCCGTTGTGCCTCTTCACAATATGATAAACATATGATGGATGATGGGTGACGTCTACAAGAGAGCGGAATCAGGAATGCTGCACATCTTTTGATCTTCTTCATATTATTATTATTATTACTCGTACGTGCCGTATGCAGAACAGAACATTGCTGGGATCAAAAGTCGGAAAAAAGTAGATCGATAAGGGTAAAATATATACTCTCTCTGTCTCTCCCTCTCTCTCTCCCTCTCTCTCCCTCTCTCTCCC
>NGKF01000032.1:517237-539728 GCA_002162555.1 Monilinia aucupariae | reverse complement strand
TCCTCCCTTCCTCCCTTCCCCCCTTCCTCCCTTCTCACACAATCCTCACTCAAATAATTACTTCCTTTCACACTTTTCACACCTCACACCTTACACCTCACACCTTTCCTTTCACACCTCACATCTTTCCCCCTTTCACATCTTTCACACCTTACACCTCACACCTCACACTTTTTATACCTCACATCTTTCTTTTCACACCTCACACCTTTCCTTTTACACTTTTCACACTTTTCACACTTTTCACACCTTTCCTTTCACACTTTTCACACTTTTCACATACATATACATATACATATACATACACATATCATCTCTCTCTCTCTTAAGCCTCCTCATCCCTTCCCTCCTTTCTCTTCTCTTTCAAATAGTATTTCTTTCTCAAAAATATATCCTTTTCAAAATTCCCAAAAACTTCCCAAAATAAATACATCAAAAAGAAAAGCCATACTATTCATACATAAAAAGAATAAAGTTGAAAAAATCACACAATGAATTGAATAAAATAATAAATCAAAAAAGATAAACAAGTATAAGAATATAAAGATGAAAATGAAAATTCTGTATTACAACACAATATTTCCCTTTCCATGCCTATAAAAATGCACGCTAGTTTCAAATTCACTACATCACTTCTTCCACCTCCAAATATTTATTCAAACATCAATCATAGAAAATCTCCATCCCTTAGATTAATTCCCAGCCACTTCTTCTTCCGCCCAACCATTAAGACCATGCCCTTGTCCATCAATACCCAAACCATATCCACTATTGAAACCGCCATTGCCAAGCCCACCCGAGAAAGAACTCTGATATTGATGACCTCTACCGCGAGAACCTCCCTGTTGCTCCCCATTTCCATTACCATCAGGTTGTGCAAAGACAGGAAGTGAAACAGCTCTACTGTGACTTCCTCTAGCTGGAGCCAACAATCCATTCATCGTGGAAGCTCCAGATGATTGGAATCCATTTGTATTGCTGATACTGACACTTGAACCATGTCCGCTGGGTTGTGATGGTTGAAGATTCAAATCATCCATGTTTCCACTACCATACAAAGCGGCTTGTTGAGCTGCGAGAACTTGTTGCTGTTGTTGTTGAAGTGCTGCGACATTATATGGGTCAAGGTTTTGTTGTTGCTGTTGCTGCTGCTGCTGCTGCTGCTGCTGAGAAACATGATTGAGGTACATGGTCAATGGATTGTTACTACCAGCATTGAGAATAGTTGATGGGGTAGATCCATGTTGCTGCTGCTGCTGCTGCTGTTGCTGTTGAAAGTTTCCGTTTGAGCCATTGAGAGAACCTGGGGCGACAGAGCCGGTGGGAGAGGAACCATTTTGACTTGCTTGAGGACCACCTGAGTGAGGAGGTGAGTTAAGACCATCACCATGTGGGGATTGAGATTGTTGAACTTGTCGTGGAGGATTTCCACATCGATCCTTTCCAAAGTTGACCTTGAATCGACGGTACTCTTCCTTTCCTCGAATGGCTTCAATTGCCTTGATGGCATTTGCGATATTTGTAAAGTTAACAAAGGCGCAACTCTTCTCTCGGAGAGTATTGACCAATTCAATCTCGCCATATTCCGAGAAATCCTGTCTCAATCTCTCTTCCGTCCACGATTCATCCAAGTTACCAATGTAAACATTTCTCGATGCCCCACCGCTAACGGCAAGGGCAATAGCAGCTGGAAGCGCACCCGAATGCTTTCCCCATCCAATCTTCAACCTTCGGTTGTGAATCATCAAGCCTTGCAAGTTGCTCAGAGCATAGAAAGAAGCGGCCGAGGTAGGATCGATAAAGGTAACAAAGCAGATGTGCTTGTCGGGGATGTAGCGAACGTGGTGCAAGAGACCCCCTCGAACCACATTGCAGATTTCTTCAATCGTGGTCTCGGGATGAATGTTACCCAAGTAAACCGTTCGGTTCCCAAGGTTGTTGATCCCCCCGGCAGTGGTAGCAACAGCAGCGGCCGCTACAGATTGTTGAGCCAACGCATTCGAGATCAAGTCACGATCAGCGCCGTTGAGGACGTGAGCATACCCGGGTGCGATGCCAAGATACTGAGCAGCATTCTGTTGTTGAGTCTTCGAAACGTAAGCGCAGCGATCTTTTCCATAGTACACCCTGCGTGGAGATTGCCATTTTGCCTCCTGAGGCAATTGAGACACTGCCTTGATGGCATTCCCAATGGACAAGAAATGAACAAAACCAATGGCTTTTTCTCGCACAATCTTCACGGTATCGATGGGACCGAACTTTCCCAGATCCTCACGCAATTCATCCTCGGTCACCTCCTCGCCGAGATTTCCCAAGTACACATTCCTCGAAGCACCCGATTGTTGAACAGCGAGAGCAACGGATGTAGGTACCTGAGAAGGTTTTCCCCAACCCACCTTGATATCCTGCCCTCGAATGGAGAGCTTCTTCAAAATCGCGTCGGAGTGAAAATGGGTGGCGGAACTCCCATCCAAGAATGAGATGAAAGCACAGTTCTTGTCGGGCAAGAGTCGAACCGACTCTATTTGTCCACTGCGGACATGACCGAGGATCTCTTCCGCAGATGTCTCTGGTGGGATGTTTCCCAGGTAGACGGTCCTGCTAGTTCCCGACACCAAACCGGGTGACATCTGCACGGGGGAAGAAGGTGTCATGCTCATATTCTGCATCCCGTTGTTCATCTGAGCATATCCACCCGTGGGCGATTGCGGGTTGTAGTATTGAGGTGCGCCATAGGTCGAGGGAGAGACCAAATTTTGGTAGAGTTGAGGGGACATGGGTCCCGTTGGGCTTTGAGGTTGTTGATTCTGTTGCTGTTGAAAGGTCGCATAGTTTTGAAATTGAGGACTCTGAAAGGCCGAAGGGGTTCCGGGTTGGAAGGGGCTGCCGAGAAGCAATTGAGAAGGGAGCAAAGGTGTGAACTGCATGTCGAATGCGGTGCCCGGTGTAGTCATATCATTTTGACCTTGCTGACCCATGCTCTGCGTATTGATTGAAGAAATGTTGGCTCTGCGGGGATGCCTATCACCATAACCACCCATGGAATATTGATTCGAACTGTATGCGCCATGGGAGAAGCCCGTATCGCTGTTGGAGGGCTTCGACGCGTGACCAAATGGTCTATTTACAGCCGCTGCTCCCGATGCACCATTTTGAGTTTGTGACTCCTGCATCCCGAGAAGATGAGGCGGCAGGACAAAGCTGTCCCGCACGAGAGATGAGATTACCGCCGTTTTGAAGGATTAAAATGTGCCTGCAAAGGGGCACGCTGAAGAACTTTTAAGTCTTGAGAAGAATTATCAATCGATTCAATTGACGGAAGAAATATCCAAGTGGAAAATGAAGCTGCTAGAGGTTGAGATGATGGTTGAATCTGCCGAGCAGTTTAAAATTCGAGAGATTCGATTGAATTGAAGTGTGTATTAACAAAGCTATGTGTGTAGATATTCGAGGTCGGGAGGTTGGGAGGTTGGCGGGACCTGAGAATGTTTGCCGCGATCAACTAAATTCTCGCGTCGATAGAAAATATGAAGATTAAAATAGATTCAGTCTGTATACACGGGGTCGAATGGAAAGGATGAAGTCGTCGATGATGGCAGATGGTCGAATCAAAGGAATGAGTCCTGAATTGAGTGAAGGCTCGAAAAGGACTTGGGGAGTTTTGACAATGAGCAATCAGAAATCCAATCGAAGTAAATCGTCGTCAATGCGTAAACCAAGATATGTAAGGTCAAGAATAAAAGCATCCAAGAGAACAGCTTGATGCAAAGAATGAATACGATGGCAAAGATTGAGGAGATATTGAAGGGGGGGGGGAAGAGGATATTGGAACAATAGGAACAACAAAGGAAGTTGTTTGTTGTTGTTGTTGACCCAAAAGGTGGTGAACTTTTCGTCAAGCTTAGAAATAAATTAAAAAAAAGGTTGGGACGAAATGACAAGGACTGGCTGGACTTGATCTTTTGTGAATTGCTTCTTCTGATTCTTCCGCTTTTGGTTCTGGTTCTGCTTTTGGTATTGCTTCTGCTTCTTCAGCTTCTTCTCACCAACACACACACACACTTCTACTTCTCTCCTTCTTCAATGACTTCTTCTCCAAGTCAAGACCCCAAGTCCAAAATCAAGAATTGTCCCAAGGGGGGGAAGGGCAAAAGAAAAGGGGGAGGAGGAGGAGGAAGAAGAGAGGGAGAAGCGGGGAAGAAGAGAGGAAGAAGAGAGGAAGAAGAGAGGAAGAAGAGAGGAAGAATGGATGAAAGAATCAAAGGGACGGTATGAAATGAATAAAATCCGCTTTTTATTGATTGATATATATAAAGAATCCCATCGCACGTCTGCGTTTGGAAGAAGAAGAAGGAGGAGGAGAAGGAGAAAGGAGTGAATAAGGGAAGGGATAAAAATGGAATAAAATCAATGCAAAAAGGAGGTCCCGTACGAGCCAGTACGAGGTTTGGAAATGGGAATGGAGAGGGGGCGGGGAGGGGGAAATGAAGATTAAAAAGAATTGTGAAATGGAATGTTGGTTTGGAAGGAGAAGGAGAAGAGGGAGGAGGAGAAGGAGGAGGAGGAGGAGGAGGAGGAGAAGAAGGAGAAGAAGAAGAAGAGATGAAAGAGTGATGGAATGAGCGAGTGAGTGTTGAAATGGAGTTAGAGGAGAAGAGAGAGAGAGAGAGAGTAGAGTAGAATAGAGAGAGGATAGAAATCCAAAAGAGAAGGGAGCAAGCACAATTACATAAAAAGGGATAAATCCAACAAATCAATAAATAGATGATAACATCGTATAGAGAAGGGATGGATAAAATGACTAATGGTGAAGAGAGCTTAGTAAACCCACCGACGGAACCATCAGGGTGGATGTATCAGATAAGTATCGTAAGTATCAACATCTAATTACTCTACTCTACCCAAGTATTTCCCTCTCTTCGACTCCCATACTCAAATAGATTAAAGAAATATATTCCAAACAAATCATGACATATATTCTATTCTATTCCTCTCGACCTACAAGTAAATACTCCAGACTCTATTATATCCATCTATTTTACATTCGACCATATCATGTACTATTACGAATACAAAGTATCCTATTGATATAGAGATAAAATGAATCAAAGAAATAGAGAACCAATCATATTTCATTCATTCGATTTATTCCATCATCTCATCTATTTCACTTCATCTCATCTATTTCACTTCATCTCATCTCATCTCACCCAATCCAATCCAATCCAACCTCAAGCCCCAAACCCACAGACTCAAAAGTTTCAACCAACTCAACCAATCTCACCACTCATCCTCATCCTCACCCCATTACCACCACTAAGACCATCCCTCCATCCATCTAGACCATCCATAACACCAGTATTACACACTGCCATCCCAATCATACTCTCCTCTCCTCTAAACATCCGACCGTGGACCAATCATCAAAGCCCCAAGTCTCAAGTCGTAAGTTTCAAGCCGCCAGTCGCAAATCCCAAGTCCATTCAAAACCCCAAGTGCCACCATCATACCAATCAACATTTAATATAACATCTTTACCATCTTCATCTTCATCTCCATCACCAAGAAACAATTTGGAAAATGACATGATTCTTGATTTCATGGCTCAGCTAAACTAGATTATTTGAATATCCCTTCATCCATCCTACTCGCTTGAATTCGCTAATCAATATCACTCATCTATCTCTATCCATCATGATATCTATCTATGGCTTGCAACGTCCCATGAATCTTGGGTACAGGCAACATGTACGAACGGAATGCTGTTTGCAGATCCAAGCAATGAATCTCTCGAGGCCTAATCCGTAACCACCGTGAGGGGAGGTACCATACCTGTTGTTTGGTTAGTCAATTGTATTTGTTCAAAGCGTCGAGTCATATTCTCAAGAGATTGACTAGGAGAGCAGAAGGAAAAGACAACATACTTTCTCTGCTCGGTATACCAGTAATACTCCTTAGGGCTAATTCCCTCTCTCTCATATGCGGCCATCAACTCTTCATACCCTTCCATTCTCATACTCCCTCCAACAATTTCACCAACGCCTGGCATCAAAACATCAACACTCTCGGTGACTCTTGGGTCTTGTGGGTCTTTCTTCATGTAGAAAGCCTTAATCTCAACGGGGAAATGGGTGAGGAAGATTGGCAAGTTGATGATATCCGTCATTCTTCTCTCAGCAGCCTCAGCGATATCATCACCGAAGACATGTGGGTTACCCTCTTCGTTCAGGATAGGTGGATCTTGGGCGTTGAGCCAATCAATGGCATCTGAGTAGCGCATGCGCTTGAATGGACGGGCTGGGGCTTTGAACTCTGGGTTGAGCTCTTTGATATACCCAGCGATTTCAGCGTCAGCCAGAATGGTACTGATAACTGTGCTGATAAGCTCCTCCATGTGATCTAAAAGATCTTCGAAATCAATAAAGTCCAACTCAGCCTCCACGTGAGTGTATTCGGACAAATGACGACGGGTAAGGGATTTTTCGGCACGGAAAGACTTCTCAATACAGTAGACGTTTCCGAGAGAAGGAATACCGGTTTCCAGATAAAGTTGGGATGATTGAGTAAGATATGCCTTTTCTCCATAGTAGTCCAATTCGAACAAAGTGGAACCTCCCTCAACTTGTGTTTGAACGAATGCAGGTGGACTGATCTTGGTGAAGTACATCTCTTTGTATGCCTTTGCGAAAGCCCATTCAACTGCTGAACGAACCTTCATGACTGAAGAAGCGGTATCTCCACGAAGAACAAGATGACGGCTGTCCAACATTGAGGATTCCCATTGATCTTGTTGATGGGAGATTTTGTTGGTGATAGCATCGGAATCAGATGGAGATCTGCCAATCACTTTGTAGTAATCGACGTGTAATTCGCGGTTGTCGGGAGCGGATTGACCAGCAAGAACCTTTCTCATTTCTCCGTATAGGGTTAAGGAAGTACCTTGGGCGAAGGTAAGGGCATCGTATGTTTTGGTAAGATCACCTTGCAAGATACATTGCAAATGTCCATATCCATCAACCAATGTAATGAAGGTAGCTTGTTTCTGTTCTCTCAATCGGTGAATGCGACCTGAAACCTTAACACGAGTACCCTTCACGTCACCCTCTCCCAATGCAATATCTTTGCGCCCAATCTTAATCTTAACTGCTGCTGGTAAAGAGGGGTCTTCGGTAAGAACAATCTTTTTCGATTCTTCGAGTGTCTTCAGTCTCGCATCGTCTTTCTCCTTCTCTGCGGCAGCCATTTGTTGTTGTTTCACGAGCTTCTTCTTGTGGGCATCCAATGCATTCTGAGCTTTCTTCACAGCAGCCTTCGCTGGCTCTTTCCATACCAATCGTTCAGCTGGATCTCCATCTGCACTCACCACTCCAGTTGTTGAGGCTCTCGATTGATATTTAGCTCCCTCACTGCCGCCATGTTGAATATATGCATATGCTAATGACTTGTAAGGTTTGCTTTCAGCACCCGTTGCAGTTTGATCATCCTGACCAACATCGGTATCGACATAAATTGTATCCATCTTTGATCTCTCCGCGAGTTCTTGAAGTGCTGCCATGGTTGTTGCTTGGTGTGGGTTGTTGGCCAATTCAAGATGATATTTATGAATTGGGAGGGGAACTTTGTTTAGGTGTACTCGACCGACCACTTTCATAGTGGGGAGAAGAAGAATAATAAATTGATGGATGAGTCAGAGAGATTAGAGATTGTGTGTGTGTTATCTATCAATTTAGTGGATTGGATCTAGCCAATTGGTCAATAAGTAATTTACGCGGGAGCTAAGGTGACGCGTAATAATTCTAGCTTGGATTTTCAATGACGCGACGTGCTTGGATTTTTTTGATTTTATTTGATTTTACGAATATTCGAGGCCATTGATATAATTCTATGGGTTTTATACAATGCAATATATATCATATACAATCATCTTATAGTAATTCATTCGAACGCCATTAAAGTTGTAGTGCTCAGCTTTTTCTCCCTTTCTCTGTTGACCTTACTTTTTCCATAAAGGCGTTCATATCCTCGAATAAAATTAGGATACAATTGGCCAATATACTTCATTCCCTGCCGCCACATACATAACTTGCAATTGTGGCTTCAAGAAGGCTCCTTGTTCCCGTCGTGGGCAACCACCTTCACTTATCTCTGCTAGTCCGATCGTGCTGCAGAATGCCTCCAAAGCAGGCGACACTGGGGTATGTTAAAGATTCTCAAACTACGTTGGGGTTCGTGTGTGTCTAGTATGTAAAAGGATTGTGGCTAATGGACATTCAATAAAAGGAAATTCTTTGGCCAACCTAAGGGTGCGCCTGCGAAGCAATCAAAGCTCTCATTTTCCTCCAAGTCGAGTGCAAGCAAACCACCAGCAAGCCCAATATCCTCCTCGGGAGAAACCCAAGATGTTGAGATGAAGGATGGGGATTCTGATGTGGCTATCAAAGATTCACCCAAAGAGGAGAAAGGATCTAGTGTGGAGACAGAAGTAAAGAAGGAGAAAGGTATGCCGTTAGCGAAGGTGCATCCAGTTCATGAAGCTAACTTGGTCTGCAAACACAGGCGTGAAGAGATCAAGGTCACCTAGCCAAAAACTCTCGGCAAAAACTAAGGCTATAAAAATTGAGGATGATATTAAGGAGGAAGTGGAGGAGGAGGATGAAGATGAAGAGCCCATTGTGAAGAAGCCTCGAAGAGCTGGAAAGGCTGAAGCAAAGGAGGAAAAGTCTTCACCTAAACCGACCACTACGAAATCTAAGGCCAAATCCCAGCCAGATTCATCCCCAAAGGATGCCACTTCGAAAAACATGTCTCCACCACCAAAGCCTAACAAAAAGGGTAAAGTGGTAGAGGATGGAGATGAAGAAGTTGAAGAGGCGGCACCGTCAGTGAAACCTGCAAAACGGAGAGGTTCCAATGCATCCAAATCAGCATCAGAATCAGAAATTGAAGAGGATTTAGAATCCAGTGGAGACGAGAAGCCAGAAGTAGCTGCCAAAGCTAGGGAGAAGATTCAAACAACATTGAAATCCAAGACCCAAGACCCATATCCAGATTGGAAACCAAGAGAGCCAGTACCTTATGCTGCTCTTTGTACAACATTCTCCTTGGTTGAGATGACAACTAAAAGATTAATTATTGCGGCTCACTGTTCCCTATTCCTTCGCCAAGTCCTTCGTCTCACCCCTGATGATCTTTTGCCTACTGTTCTCCTGATGATCAACAAATTGGCTGCAGATTACGCTGGCATTGAGTTGGGTATTGGTGAATCTTTAATTATGAAAGCTATTGGAGAATCTACTGGTCGAAACTTGAGCGTCATCAAGAATGATCAGAAGGAGATTGGTGATCTTGGGCTTGTGGCAGTCAAGAGTAGATCTAACCAACCTGTAATGTTCAAGCCGAAGCCATTGACAATTCGGGGTGTTCTCAAGAGTTTGATCGAGATTGCTACAATGCAAGGCAATGGCGCCCAGGGCCGAAAAGTTGATGGAATCAAGAAGTTACTTTCCGCGGCTGATGCACATTCGACGGGTAAAGTTGATATCACAAAAGACAAGGGTGGAGCTAGCGAAGCAAAATACATTGTTCGTTTCCTTGAGGGCAAACTTCGTCTTGGATTGGCAGAAAAAACTGTTCTCGTTTCTCTGGCTCAGGCCATGGTATGTCATGAGATCGAGGCAAAAGGATCTGGAAAGGTTCCAAGTACAGAACAATTGGCCAAGGGAGAGTCAATATTGAAAGCTGTCCACAGGTATGTTATATTTTCTTCAACATCGAACGACGGCTAACGAGATGTAGCTCTCTTCCTAGTTACGATGTGATCATTCCAGCAATGTTAGAGCACGGCATCTTCAACCTGAAAGATAACTGCAAGCTACAACCTGGTGTACCATTGAAGCCTATGTTGGCCAAGCCAACGAAAGCAATCACGGAAGTCCTTGATCGATTTGAGAATCAAACATTCACTTGTGAATACAAGTATGATGGAGAAAGAGCTCAGATACATTATGTCTCAAAGGACTCTCCTAAACAATATCTTGGCGCCACACCCGCCGCAGCAAAATCTTCTGCTGGTGGTCTTGCCGCCATTTTTTCTCGAAACTCCGAAGATTTGTCCAAGAAATATCCGGATATTCTTGGCAAGTTGAACACATGGGTTAAAGAAGATACAAAGAGTTTTGTTCTCGATTGCGAGACTGTCGCTTGGGATTTGGTTGAAAAGAAAGTCTTACCCTTCCAACAACTCATGACCCGAAAGAAGAAGGATGTCAAGGTTGAGGATGTTAAAGTCAAAGTTTGCGTCTTTGCATTTGATTTGCTCTTCTTGAATGGCGAAGCAGTTGTTGAAAAGCCATTACGAGAACGTCGTGAACTTCTCCATAGCGCTTTTCAACCTGTCGAAGGCGAATTCCAATTCGCTACCAGTATGAATGGCCAAGAAATTGATGAGATCCAGACATTCCTTGACGAAAGTGTCAAGGCATCATGTGAAGGGCTCATGGTAAAGATGTTGGATGGTACGGAGAGTGGTTATGAGCCAAGTAAACGAAGTAGAAACTGGCTCAAGGTATGTTTTTCTTCATCTCAGTCCACCTTCCTCTCCTTTATACTAACGCTCGCCCTAGATCAAGAAGGATTATCTCTCTGGCATCGGTGATTCTCTTGACCTTGTCGTTCTAGGTGCCTACTATGGCCGCGGCAAACGAACCTCTGTATATGGCGCCTTCCTTCTCGCCTGCCACAACCCACAAACTGATACCTACGAAACCATCTGTAACATCGGAACTGGTTTCAGCGAACAGGTCCTTGAAGAACTCCATGCCCAACTTTCCGCTATCGTCATCGACCGTGCTAAGCCTTTCTACTCCCACTCAACAGGAAACCAACATCAACCAGATGTATGGCTCGAACCAAAGTATGTTTGGGAAGTCAAAACAGCCGATTTGACCCTGAGCCCAAGGTACAAGGCAGGATGTAAAGAGGGTGTTGATAAGGGTGGAGAGAAAGGTATCTCTCTAAGATTTCCCCGATTCATCAAAATTCGAGATGACAAGAAGCCAGATATGGCGACGAGCAGTAGGCAGGTGGCAGAGATGTATAGGAAGCAGGAAAGTGTCACGAACAGTAAAGGACCAAGTGTGGATGACGATTTCGAGTATTAAGGTTGAAGAGGCGCAAGTGGGCTGTGGACTGAAAATAGGAATGAGTTGTTTGGTCGCTTGTGAAGCTTACATTACAATATTGGCTAGTCAAATGAGTGTCGCTACTCGTAGATTGGTGGCGATTGGCCGCAAGGGCTTTGATGTCAGGGGCATATATGTGCAGTTTATGAGATGAGATGGATTGAAATTCTTCAATGTGATATTCTCGTAGGTATGGCTATTGCTATACCCGAATCATAACAACTTCCTGAATCATAAACCTAGCTAGTTGCTAGTTGCTAGTTGCTAGTTGCTAGTTGCTACCTCGCGAATTCAATAGAGAATTCCTCATGATATGTCTCTTTTCTTTTTTTTTTCTTTTTTTTTTAGAAAAGATCTTTATTAACCTTTTCTGTTTGAGTATTTGGTTTCGCTCTCTCTCTCTCGGAGTACGATTTGGTTTCATGTATGAGTTGAGTATATGAGTATATAAATAGAGATATAGATATAGATATAAATCAAAATATACAGAGAGAGAGGGGGAGAGAACAGAATGATTATTTCTCAATTGTAAGATTTCATTGATGATGATGATGATGACAATAGAGGAATCAGAAAAGAGAAAGCGAAAGAAAAAGCGAATATAACACTGGAAGTGGAATTACTTGATTTATTACCCTTTATTTTTATTTTTGATGGATGAGGGTGAGGGTGAGTATGAATAGAGGGAGATAATGAGGAGGTGAAAGGAGGGATGAGAGTTAGAATGAGAGCAAGAGTAAGAATGAGAGAGAGAAAGAAGTCGACGCGATTGGAGATTATATATTTGTTTGTGTGCTTTTGGGAGTGATTTGAGGTGATTTGGAGTGATTGGGGTAGTGTGGTTGATTGGGAGGAAGAGGGGGAGAGGGGGATAAGGGGATTGGAGAGAGGGAGATAGGGGGGATGAAGGGTATGAGGAGTAAGTAAGTAAATAAGATTACTTGGTTATTTGATATTGTATCTGCTTGATATGTATCTGCTTGATATTGTAAAGATGTGAAGATGTGAAGATGTGAAGATGTGAAGATGTGAGGATATAAAGATGTGAATTGGTATTGGTATTTGATGAGTGTTGTTCTGATTTTGTTTTGTTTTGTTTTTGTTGTGGTTTTCTTTTCTTTGGCTGTTTTTAGGAGGGGATGAATAGATGGATGGCTAGATGGATGGCTAGATGGATGGGTAGATGGTCTTTTGCTGATTTGTTTGTCTGTTTGTTTGTTTGTTGACTGGCTGGTTGGTTTACTGTTTGCTATGCAGCTTTGCAGCTTTGCAGCTTTGCAGCTTTGCAGCTTTGCTTGTATATACCGTATTCAAAAGACAAGACTAGACTAGAGTAGAGGAGATGGGTTTTGGGTTTTGAGTTTTGGTTTTGGTTTTGATATTTTGACGTATTTACCCTTCCTTCGATGTGCATGACAGAAAAAGGGAACCAGGTGCTGGGAAGGAAAGACGAGATGGTAAATATAAATCTCCTCCTCGCTGATACACATCTTCGCGATATTGCAACTTCTTAGGGATTGTTCCTCTCTCTAGAACAACAACGGAACTAGTTTCGTCCTGTAGTATAACTAGATGCAAGTATCTGCATCTGATGTGCTGCTTGCATTCACCTTCTTGTATTCATATGATGCGCAGCTCACTTCCTTTCATCTTATCGATCATCTACTTTTTGTTTCCCTCGAAATCTGAGATTGGAGAATAATTCACTTTCAAGCTGTATCGCCATTTGCTGGCCTCTTCTCCAACAAACCAATTTTCTTTACGGCTCATTGGCTCACCTTTGTGAAAAGTACATCTTTTCAGATACGGACGATACAGATATCCCAGCAGAAACCAGAGATCGAAGGTCATTAACTGGACTTGATATGCTCGTCTTGGTCTAGCTACTCATAAAGAACTACGATCCACTAGTTTGGCATTGCCAATTTATATTCACCGATATAAAACGTGTAGCGTTGCATTTTTTCAAAGATTTACCGATTTTGGGGAATCTTGTTCTGCAAGGAACCGATATCGTTCACTTTACTCCCAACCAACACCATATATGAACCACAACAATCCGGAATACAAACAGTACCTCCTGTCGATATTCCATCCGAGCAAAGAACAATAACCATCACTCCAGCCAGCTCCTCTTCTCATCGGGTGATAGAAGCGAAAGATTACCTGCGAAAAAACTCATCCAGAGGGGAAGTTGTGATCAAGCAACTTGAAAACTTTGGTCCAGGCTTGGAAGCTCTCGAGCGAAAAACGCAAGGGCTATTGATGGACCAGGGAATTCTTAACTTTAATCTCTTGAATCGCTTTCAGACGCCTTGTTATTCGCCACGGACATCATCATCACCATTGCTTTTGAAGCCACCACATACATTGCTAGAGCAACACCCTTCGGTACCAGGACCTCTTCAACATCCATATTCGCATCTTGAGCAAATGAGTTTGGCTAGTCAGGTTTTTGGAAAGGGCGATGAGGGGGATGTAGAGATGAATGACGCACCAGATATCAAAGATATAGAGTCATCTATTGTGCCTGGAAAAGCCGAAGATTCAGACGTCAATAAAGATGAAGTACCAACCATCCCTTCCAGCACCAACACAGCGCATGATTTGACTCCAGTTAGGACAAGGCAAAATTCAAAGCATCCCCAACTCCTGACCACTACGACCAACACGTCAGAACAAATCGACCTCGAACTGTCTCTCTTGATGGTGGAGAAACACAACGAACTACGACTTATCCATACTGAGCTCGCCAAGGCACAAATTATGCTGGAGCAATTGCGACGCGCACACATCAAGCCGTTTTTCCTTACGACGAATGAGAGGGGAGAGGTGTATATGAAGAGGCTTGTGTTGAGGAAGTTCAGTGCAGAGGAGAAGAAGCGAAAGAGGGAGAGGGAGGAGTTGCAGAGGGTGGAGGAGGAGGAGAGGAGGAGAGGGGGAAGTGGAATGAGGTTGAGGAGCAACTATATCAAGAGATAAGGGGGGAGGAGAGGGGGGATGAAATGTGAATAAATGGACAGAGCGATGAACATACTACGCTGGCATTGTTTTCTAGATGATGATAATTTCCAGTGGTCATCTTATCGTGGAATAGCAAAGATCAAATTGAGACCAAATTAACTTCCAAACGCTCCATTCTACAGTATCTTATGTCCAACTCGACGCAGTAGGATGAGATTGAGATGCTGATACTTTCTCCTCCAGCGGGTGAAGAACAGATTGTGGCCACTAAGCTGATCTGCCAGTACTCCATCCTTGAAGACTAGAAGACGTAATTGCCTCTTGATAGGTTATTGAGATATTTAGCAAGTGAAATAGGATAGGTTTAGAAAGAGACATGAAATGAAACCAAGCATCCCTAGATTCTTGATATCAACGCCGCTTGGCTTTGTTTGACGACCATTATTTCAATGTAGCTATTCAAGATGCTGTGGTATGGCGACGAGAACATAATTGCGGGATAACCTAGCATGGAAGAAACATCTTGCAACTCCTCGTACCCTTGATCGGAGATGCGTTTAAAGATATCGAGGCTTTTGACTGTATTGTACTCGAGTAGCTTGAGTAGGCAGGTAGCATAGAACTCTGATCTAAAGGCCTAACCTTATAGAGCGATAAATAGGAGTTCCAGATATCCTGCTTGTAGATTAGTAGGCATAAGGTTGCACGCAGGTCTGTATGTAAATCGGTGAGCATACTCTTCCCAATGGCACCTATCAATTGTATCGCATATCAGAAATAGATGGCAGAGTCAAGAAGCCTCGACGTTGCTTTCCGACCTCGAAGTTTGGAGTCGTGGAGAAATGTCTTGGCGTCAGCGTCTCCGGAGTTGTGGTTAAGGTTATGCGATGATTATATAAGCAGAATCTGGGGTAACCTTAAATGAGGGATGATGACGTATAGATGTTAGAGCACTCGCACTCGTACATTTCATCTGGACATGATCTTCACATGACCTTGGATTTGCTCTTTATCCAACTCGATGGGAAACAATATGATATCGTCGTGATTCTGTATACCACCACCATCAGGTTATCATTCACACTATCGCAGGGTAACCTTGACCTTACTTTGAACGAGCAACTGGTGAACCATGGCGAACATATACAATGGCCAGCTTGTACCGCGCTCCCTGTTTCTCCTGTTCAATATGGATACTAATAATTCCTAGGATGCGTTTACCCTGTATCACCAATACCAAGATACCCCATCTTCCTCTGCCACCTCAACAGCTCTACCGGCGCTCGGTCATGCCATCAGTGGGGCAACCGGAACCGCGATCTCGAATCTCTGCCTCTACCCCCTCGACCTCATCATAACGCGCCTCCAAGTTCAACGAACCCTCGCAAATCATTCTTCTTCCTCAACCACCAGACAACCTCAGAAGTACACTTCGTTGGCAGATGCCTTTGAAAAGATATACAATGAAGGAGGAATCGCCGGGTTTTACAGCGGAGTTCTACAAGATACATCAAAGTCCATCGCTGATTCCTTCCTCTTCTTCCTCTTCTATGGATATATTCGATCGAAACGACTACAGTCTCACAATTCATCTCCCCGAGCTTCTCTTCCGGCGCTCGAAGAATTGGGCGTTGGAGCGTTAGCAGGAGGACTATCAAAGTTCTTCACTACTCCATTGTCCAATATTGTCGTACGAAAGCAAACACATTCCATGACCTCCTCCGCCAACTCAAAACCTCCCACCATATCTTCAATAATATCAGATATCCGAGAGAAGAAAGGCATCACTGGCCTCTGGTCAGGTTATAGTGCATCTTTAATCCTTACCCTCAATCCCAGCCTGACATTCTTTCTATACGAGTTTCTGAAGCGAGCCCTGGTACCGAGAAATAAACGCGATGATCCAGGGGCACGAATCACGTTTTTGTTAGCAGCTGTTAGTAAAGCTGTTGCGAGTAGTGTGACATATCCTGTCAGTCTAGCTAAGGCTCGAGCGCAAGTTGATGGATCCTCTTCTTCAAGTCCAGTTGAAAAGGAGAGTGTGGAGAAGCTCTCAAAGCAGGTAAAAGGTGCAAGGAAGAATGATTCCAAGAAATCTGTCAGGGAATCACGAAAACATCTATCAAAGTCTTCTAAACGAGCAGGAAGAAATACCATAATACATTCAATACTTAAGATCTATAGGGAAGAAGGAATTGCAGGACTCTACGAAGGAATTGGTGGCGAGATTATCAAGGGCTTCCTGGGCCATGGCTTAACAATGATTGTCAAAGACCGCGTACACGAATTCATCCTCTCACTCTATTTCACTGTCTTACGACTCCTCAAGAAAAGTCCTCCACCAGAAGAAGTCCTGAACGAAGCCAAAGAAAAGATAATCGAAGGCAGCGAAAATCTCGCGTCGAGAGCCAGAGACGGTGGCGAGGATGCTCTGCAGAGCCTCAAGACCGGTAGCGAGACCGCACTCCAATCCATGCGTAACACTGGCCTAAATATCGCATCCACTGCGCAAAATTCCGCATCCACCATCGCCCAATCTGCGACGGAGATGGCGAAAACGGCAGTTCATGGGGTCAAGAATCTTGGGGGGCAGGCTGGTGCAAAGTTGTCCACAGTACGAGATACGGTCGAGAGACCGGGTGGAGAGGGAAAGAGTGTGAGGGAGACGGCAAAATCTGCACATGAGTATGTGAATGAGGAAGCGGGGCATTTATTGGGGAATGCGGGAGAGCAATTAGGAGAAAGGATTGAGGGATTAGGGGGAGAGGTAAAGAGGGTTGGGAAGAGGGTCGCGGCGAAGGATTAGAATTATATCAGCACAAGCGATTGAAAGGTTACGATTTAGGGGGATTCGTTGTTTTAATTTGCTGTTGCTGTTGCTTTTTGGGAGGGATGGCAATTTATAATGAACCATTTTTTTGCTTGTGATTGGCTGAGGAAGGAAAGTACATACATACAAACTGGTATTGAGGAACACTGGGAAACAAACTCGAATGGTGCTTGGAATAATAATGTAATGGGCTAGGCAATGATATACACGACATCCTCCCCGTAGTAACGAACAATTGTAGCTGTATTTTGAGAAAAAAACCCACTATCCGCTCGCTCCATTCGGTAGGTATTAATTCATGATACTAGAATGAATATGGGAAGGTCTCCGGATCTGCATGACGCTGTTAACGTCGCGAGAAATCTGGAGCGCTTTCCCGACCTGTGATATACGTTTGATTGCTCAAAAGGCAAGAGATACATCGCTTCAAAAAGAAGTGAAAAGAAACGCAATATCTATTTTCAATAGTCTATTGCCTATTTCAACTAGTGTGAATAGGAGAATTGAAAATATAAAAGATTTTCACGGAAAAAGTGACGCTATTCTTATTGAGTAGCAACTATGCTATCTATACGAGTACGAGTAATATATAAAATATACGCAGTAGTATAAGTCCGTGACAGAGATGGATGAGAGTTTTGTTTCAGGGAATTCGCATCACGTTCGCAATGTACCTGACTGACAGTTTGAACTTTCAAAATTGGAAGCTGATTTGATGTGATGGCCTTGCTCGCTTTTATTGATAGAGATTGATGGATTGGAGTGATTATTCGAGACTCTTGTCTTGTTTGGCTATTACTAGATCAGTCTTGTATCTGTACGAGTGGTGGCAGTCACAAGTCGACGATAGTTGAAGATATCAACCTTGCTTCTTCCTAAACAACGGCACTCTCGGCCTAGTCAGTCTAGACATGATCAAAAGGGGCACTATTGAAGCTTGAAAAGTGACGTTCAGAACAAGATAATGAGATGAGGGTTTGGAAGCTCTGTGGGTTCCCAATTAAGTGATCATGGATGCTATGTTCATCGTTGAGACCGGTACCATGCAATCATTTCGAACTTTCGAAAGTTGTGTTTCGATTTCAGGTTTCGAGCAACTGGAGCCATGGTAAACCTATCATTATTCGATGCAAAAGGACTATAGAATGGTAGGATCTTGCTTCTTTCTTCATTCTGTTATATAGACAATGTAGAAATTTCAAATTCTTTTTGAGAGGACAATGGCTCTTCATCGACGGAAACTGAAGCGTAGATTGGCATTCAAAAGTTTATTTTGGTATGAGATAGTAAGGTTGAGGTTGAAGGTCTTTGAATGGTGACAAAACATATGTAACGTTTTCTCCTTAATATGTTGGTATAGTTAAGGATACGACCATCAGACCTCGAGTATGATATTATAAAATTTACCGACGCCAAAATTTTCAAGAGAAATGACTGAATGTCACGAATCTGCTTTTGCGCTAACTATAAATAGCTAGCCACCCTGAGCAGGGTTGACGGAGGAAAGTTTCGCCGTGGTCCATCCATAACTTCAACCCAAACCTACGTGCATCGTCATGTGATCATTCTCGAACTCCATATCATACCCATCATCCTTGGCCACGAAGTTCAACAACCTATGCTTCAACTGAACCTGAAAGTATATTTCTCACCTCTCCCTACCTTTCCCATATCACGGCAACCACTTACACGCAAGCATGTCCCACAGCAAGCGCAACACTTCCCGTGCGGTCTTCACCTCTTACGAGCGGGAACTGGCGAAATCAGCCTGGACATCCAGTAGCGCTCGTCTATCTCGAGACTCATTCTTACCGTTTGCTTCATGTCGTCTATGTCTCCTACCTGCGCGCACTCCCGTATCGTGTAGCGATGGCGATATCTTTTGTCGCGAGTGCGCGTTGAGCAATATCTTGGCGCAGAAAAAGGAGATCAAGAGGCTGGAGAGGAAGAAGGAGAAAGATGAGGAAGAGAAGAATGAAGATCGTATGAGGGAAGATGATGAGGCGAGAGAGAGGGCAATGGAGGAATTTGAGAAGGTGCAAATGGGGCTGGAGGGCAAGACGGGGGGTAAAGGTGGTAAGATTGTAGGCAGAGAGGGGGGGAAGATTTTGGTGGAGCAAGACGTGAATGAGGTTGGGAGCAAGAGGGGAGAGAAAAGGAAATTTGAGTTGGATGAGGATGAACTGTTGAGAATTGCGCAGGACGAGAGATCAAGAGCGAGGAAAGCTATTGACGAAGAAAAGGTCTAGGCTTCACTCTACTACTCATGACATTTGCTAAAACATTTCATAGGCATCTAAGACAACCCTACCCAGTTTCTGGGTTCCATCCGTCACACCAACTTCAAATACAAACACTACTCTCCACAATATCGTCAAAAAAGCCAAACAATCACCGGTTTGCCCCGCCTCACAACAAGATAAACCACACAATTTCTCGCTCCATACCTTGATCACGGTTGCATTTACCGAAGAAATCGACATTCTCACCAAGAAGCCCCAGAGGATCTGCCCCTCATGCAAGAAGCAATTGACCAATACTTCCAAGGCCGTCCTCGCCAAGCCATGTGGTCATGTGCTTTGCAAATCATGCGTCACGAAATTCATGACCCCGAGCGGACTTCACGATCCGCACGCAGAGGCTGGAACCGATCACAACGCCGTCGCTTGTTACGTTTGCGACGCAGACTTGACGGAGCGGAATGGTGCGAAGGAGAAGGGGAAGGAGAAGGGGAAGAAGGGAGACAAGGAAAAAATTAAACCGGGATTGGTAGAGATCAAGAGTGAGGGGACGGGATTTGCTAGTGCGGGGGGAAACAAAGTCGTTAAAGAGGATGTGGCGTTTCAGTGCTAGATTGGTTGGGGCGCATGGTAGATAGAGTGTATGATAGAATTGCGGATAATGACACGATAGACTGCGAAATCAAGAGAAAGAATATATATTTCATTTTACACGCTGTGTATATACAAATCTGGTACAGCAATTATTCAATGACGTCAGCTTGAATTTTCAAGCGAACTTCATACAAGATGTCTTAGCTTTGACGATAGAATTTGCGCCAGTGAAGAAGTAATCGTACAATATTGTGTTTGTGTGCTTCTCCGTGTACAGATAAGCCAGATCAGCGGACAGCGATCGATGTTCCAAGTCGCATTTCTTTGACCATTCGTGACTACTTCAGGAATTGGAAAGTTGTGCATCTGCCTCCATAAACGTGAATATTTGCATATTTACAACTGTCCCGTCGCAACTTACACAAAGGTCTAAACGTTGAGATCTCGCCAAATTCGCCAAGGTCGCCATGCTCGAGGCTAGCGGCCGCATGTAACCATCTAGTCCTTTACTCACAGCAGTCACGGACGGCTAAACAACTCGCGACGTCACTTTGACCCCCAACATTGATTGATCATGGCATTTTTTACTTTTCATCCCATCTGTTGTTTCAACCTTTCAACCCACCACATTCCTTATCACTCGAGCAATCGATTCTCACAACCTATGAAATCTCTCCCTTGTATAATTATTTTCTTTTCATCATGTCAATACCTTATACCAAGCTTCCGCCGGACCCTCCATCAAAACCAAGTCTACCATGGCGATTTGGCTCGAGCTTGATTATGGGCTTCACCGGGGCCATCTCCCGAATCTTCTACTATGGGCTGAATAATGTGGAAGTTATTGGTCTAGATCGGTTTCTCGCTACCTTAGACAGACGCAAGAATCCTGACGATAGAGAAAGAGGCTTAATTACCGTCTCCAATCACGTCAGCGTTCTGGATGATCCTCTGATTTGGGGCGTGTTGCCCTTCAAATACGGCTTCAACTCGGTTAATCACAGATGGAGCCTTGGTAGTTACGATATCTGCTTTGAAAATAAGTCTGCGAACCTGTCATCCTGCTGCGATGAGCCTTACTGACATTGCTACAGGCTACTCTCCTCATTCTTCACCCTAGGCCAAGTCCTACCTACCCACAGAAGCGCATACTCCGAGAATGGTGGGCTCTTCCAGCCTACCATCGCACAAGCGATACGAATGTTATCTGCACAGCCTTTCTCTACACGTTGTGACCCACGGATGCAAAAGACAAAGAAGAAGGTTTCTATGCGGCCAGGAGATCCTGATATCGTCGACCCCTTTTCTTCAGGCGACCTCACGTACTCTACAAATGGCACAGATGTCTTCCCCGCACCTTCTGAATACACGTCAAGAAAGCATAGTTGGATACACATATTCCCCGAAGGAAGAGTACACCAGCATCCAAAAAAAACGTTACGATACTTCAAATGGGGCGTCTCCCGGCTTATTCTCGAGAGCGAACCTCTACCTGAGATTGTTCCTATCTTCATTGACGGAAATCAAGACATAATGCATGAATCGCGAGGGTTTCCAACTTTTCTCCCCCGAGCTGGCAAGCATGTCCGCATTGTGTTTGGAGAATCAATCGATGGAGAACGCATATTTGGAGATTTACGAGCTCGATGGCAGAAATTGGTCCAACTACAGAAGGAAGCATTAGTTAGGAAAGGGCTGGATGATAATATTGAGATGGGTGAACTTACCGAAGGCCTTAAATATTACAAAGAAGCTGTAGCCCTACGGGAGGAAGTCACCACGAGGGTCAGGCAGGAGGTTCTTAAAGTAAGAAAGAGTCTAGGGTATGAAGATGAGGATCCCAAACAGGGATTGGTCCAAACTTGGATGAATGAAGGGAGAAGTGATGGGAAGCGAAAATTAGACGGAAGTTGGGTAGGAGACACGTGATGGCACTGTCTATCTAAGATACCTGATAAATATACATAGATGATTCTATATGTTTGCGCCTTCCGAGCATTTCCTTTATCGTTGAGAAACAACTTGGATACTCAAATTGCCAGTCTTCGCGATCTCAGCTGCGCCCCCTCATTCCTGCCGAATCAGAGGCATTCCCATAGTTGAGAAGCACTTGGGATATTCAAATTGCTACAGTAACTCGAGAATATCATCCGATGATGAGTCCGAGTAGTTCCCGAACAACGTCTGTACCCTGAATGCCCAACTTGATCGTAAGCCGTTGACTTGGACATTCCAAATCCAGCTCTCTAGGATGCGAGAAAATCAGGATTTCCATCACAGCTTCATTCTTGCGATTTATTCTTGCAGTTCATTCTTATTTTCCATATCTGAGAGGAGTTTTGATGGATGTCAGTTTATGTGGGAATTTCAACGGGTGGATCGATGGTGGGCTGGTGGGCTGGTGGGGTTTCGATGTTCGTGCTGTGCTACAGTACAGTACAGTAAAGTACAGTACGAGCGAGGAACGCTTGTTTCGTGATTATTGTTGCCCCCCTTTAAATGCGGCGTTATGCGCATCGGGATTCTTGCATGTCTTGTGTGTTGGTTGTGAGGTGGAGTGTTTAAATGGTTTTAATTGGGGTTTTTGATTGGTTGTGAGAATGATATTGTTGGGTTGGCTTGTTGGGTTGTGATGGGTTGTGATGGGTTGTGATGGGTTGTGATGGGTTGTGATGGGTTGTGA
>NGKF01000032.1:485240-515188 GCA_002162555.1 Monilinia aucupariae | reverse complement strand
TGTGTGGAGTGTGTGGAGTGTGTGGAGTGTGTGGAGTGTGTGGAGTGTGTGGAGTGTGTGTTGGTATGTTTGTATGTTTGTATATTGGCGAGACGTGATGTTTTTGGGATAGTAATTAGTGCGATTTAGAATTATGGTGATGACGAGGGGAGCGTTGGATGTGGGGATATGATATAGAGGGGAGAGGTGGATGGGGGAGATATTTAGGGAGGAGGTGAGTGAAGGGTGGGCGGCAGGGGAGCCGGGTATGAAAACTTTCCTGTGACGGGGGTTTATAATGAGAATGGTGATGTGCAGAGCAAGAGGACGAAGAAACGTGCGAGTTGGGTTATTCTGGGACCGTGAAATAACCGTGGTTTTAATATTTTAGAATGAAGACCCTCACACTGGTGGGAGTTGCTATGCATAGCTAGGTGCAGGAATCGAGCATGGAATTCGAGTATCTGGTATAAGTTTAGGAGGTTCAAAAGTCTGATCGAGAGGTACACCTAAGTATCAACATAGAAGTCAATGGCACAAGTTTGTCGCCTAGGCAAGAGCCATCGAAAGGGATATCGGAGTGATGCAACACTGTTGTTGTACAGTCACCAGTGGTCGTTTTCCTATTGAATTGACAAGCTTTCTATTTGTCGCAAGCTATCCCTATCCAGCGATGTTCGTAGCAAGACCTAACGCGGATGTGTCATGCAATTCATTGAAACAAGAACAAAAACATCATCCCCTCCCTAACCCCGATTCGATATTTGCGTTGGCGACTGTAAAGCGGTATATGATTGATATAACTCCGGCCCACAGATTTCATATCAAAACTTAGGCCACGGTAGCGGCAGGCTCGGTGGCACCATCATCGCCATCAAGTGCTCGGTCGGCTTTGAGAGCTGATTCCGCATCCGAACTAAGGATATCATTGTCAGCTCTGCGCTTCTTTGTTGAGAAATAACGGGGAAGGATCGGGCGATGGTAAGATTTTGGGTTAATTCGTACATCTTATGAGCCTGGAAGTCTAAAGTTAGCTGAGTGCATAGTAATTCGTTCATTGTATGATTGAGACTTGTTTGGGCTGAATTAAAGAGGGAATTATCAAGATGAATACAGTATGAAATGGTGAGCAGAGCACTGAAGATAGGCCCACGAAGATACCTACAAAAACGTTGACAAGTCTCATGGTGATGAAGATCATAACAAACATAAGGACGAAAACGAAGCTGAGAAGCATCGCTATAATTTGATTTTTCTGCATAATGTGGTCGACGAGAAGATGAGACTCTCTGTGGGTAGGTAGGTAGTTATCGATGATTTTTGAGTTTGGTAAATTTGATGGAGATGGATGCTGATTAAGATGAATATCATCAAGCTCTGGAGGTGAATATCAGGAGGAAAGCTTACTTAAATGCTCTTCAGATATGACACTAGTATTTAATGATACTCGTGAATTTCTAACAAGCAACAGCATGCGAAATCCGGCTTTGATTAAAAGTTTCTGCAGATTCAAATAGCTTTTGCTGCATGGTGGTCGGGAGAAAAGATTTTGATTTGAATTGTTCATGTTTACTTGCTGTCAACCGGACGATATACAGGCAAGGCTAATCCTGAGCCTCGTCACCTTCTGTTGAGGAGTGAAGTTTGATTCTCACGAACTTTTGACAGAAGACTGGGATGGAAATCATTCTTCTCTCCAAGAGCTTTGAAGGTATTCAATGCTTCGCTGATATCTTTCTGGTAGAGAATTCGTGATATGCTTTCTGGAACTGTGTTTCTCACCTCGAGAATCGCGTTTGCACTTAAAAGGATTCTTATGCAAGAGGCAAACATACTTGGTTTTGATGTCCATCCAAGAGGACCATCAGCTTTTTCCATGAGTACGTTTAGCTTTCGAAGTGCATCCAGGATCCATTTGGAAAGATGACTCAATTGTTGCCAATGTTCCTCTCCAGACCCATCAACTCCCAGCAGTTTGAGTTCCCTTGAAAGAATATTACTCCAAAGGTTTGCTTCTCTAACTTCATCAATGAAGAGATTCTGTTCCTCTTCTACAAAGAGAGCATCATCTTGTTTCATTGCCGCTGAAATTTGATCTTCGGGCGAACATAATCCCGCATATGCTCCATGAAATATGAACTCTTCACTGCCTGTAATCCTGCAAATTACGTTCCAGCCGAACATTTGGTCTTGTGGGTAATTGAGCCTCAACCATTCTGCGAACTCCTCACGTGCAGCCAGTGGGATCAGAGGCTTGCCTACTATGGAAGAGACTATCTCTGCCCCCAGTTCACGAACTTCATCGTCATCATCATTGAGGGTATCATAGAGGGTGATGAGGAATGGAAGAATCTCAGAGCCCCATTTAAACTCATCATGTAGGCAGGCGAAGAAGTAAGAGAGCCCCTTTGCAGCAGCAAAACGGGTGTCGAAATCCTGCCAGGAGTTAGTATCGAAGGGGTCGTTTTCGTAGAAGAAAATACTCACATTGTATGACTTTCCAGCCTCGCACATGGTTTCTGCCCTTCCCATGAAATTTATCCGGATACTATCGTTTCCTTTAGATTTCAGCCAGTTGAAAAGCATGAATGTGCCACCTGTTCTCATCAAAGCGTGAGATAGACGTGGTCCCGACTTGCCACTTTCAACGCCCATAAAATAGGCGATTTCTCCAACATCCAGTATGTATTGATCCACATCACATTGTTTAATACTCTCAAGCATTTTAGAATACTGTTCATAGGCGCTAGGCCCACGATTTTGTAAGTCTGTTGGACTTATAATCACTGCGTCCAAGAGCGCCTCCAACACGATGATACTATTGCTACTCCAGGCTTTTAACACGCATTCCAAGGATGCTGTGGCCGTGTCGAGATCTATCTTGCAACAGTCATTCAAGGATCTCTTGAGTGCTTGAATATCCTTGGTCAATCCAGAAATATATACAGCTTCGCGGGCAGTTGCTTGATGTAGTAAAGCGCTACCCGCACCGGCTTTCTCGTAAGATATATCAGTATTGACTTTGGAATAGTTACGACAATCATCATGAAGTAGTATGTTCCGTGCATCGTGGTCACCGATGAGATTTTCTTTGTCATCTGTGCCCAAAGTAGACGGCGGAAGACCAAGCAATATTTGGTAAATGAGGTTTTTAAATTCGATATAAGTTGCCAAAGTCTCAGGGCAGTTACCAGGGTGACTTAACGCCTCAATATTATTTTTAAGACTGATTAGATCTTGGATGCCTGTTTTTTATCGTTTAGCAAACACTAGGACATTCATCGTTGTGATGAAAACTTACTAGGGGGACTTGAGAATACTGCAAGGCGACGTTCCAGCACAAAATTGATTGTCATCAAAACTCCATGGGTATAATTATTAGACGCATCCGCTTTTTTGAGGAGGTTTTCCAGGTCAAGTAGCCATCCGTCATTGAGCATAAAGGTACACATAGTACGGGCAGCTAGTTCCCTAGTATGCCAGAACTTGCTTCCTAAATGTATAGAAACTCTTTCCTTGATTTCTTTGCGAAGCATGACTGGTGGGCCAGCACGACGAATGATATCCAAAGCTGGAAAGACTGATTCAATGGCACCAATCGCTGGGGTATTGGTATCATCAGTGCCTAAGGTCTCCTTATCCAACAGTTTCAGTAGGATTTCTGGTAGTTCTGGATATTTCTCATATGAGAGTTTCGTCGAACGACCATCCCATCCGGCCTCGATGGACGCTTTATTTTCATTGGTACCAAAAAGACAATCAATAAGACTTCTCAAAAGCAACAAACCACAATTCCGAATAGCCCAGCTATTTAATTCTGTTAGCACAGAGGTATTTAATGACTGTCGAGAACATACATTTCGGAGGTTAAACTACCTGCTGCAAGCTGCAAGCAGTCTGGAACATGCTTATCTGATCTCTTTCCCAATGTAGAGCTTTTGAAAATCTCCTTTACACAGTTTATTGCATGCACCTGAGGTAGATTGGTCTCATCGGTCTCAGATAACGCAACAGGACGCCTTGCCAGAGATTTCAACTCTGTCATTACATCTTCGAAGGCTGGGCTTTTAGCATTTGCAGATAATAACCCAGTGATAAGTGCCGGGATTCCTGCGGATCGTCGTGTTGTAGAAGCTTGCTCAAAAATGCATTGTAGAGCACCCTAAATTGTTAACTTGGGGACAGGTAAAGTAAGCGAAAAGGGACTGGGTACCTTATACCACACCTCAAGCAGTTCATTCGAGGCATGGCATTGCGAAAGCTGGCAGCACCTAGCAAATGTCAACGAGACAGTGGAAAAGGCACCACGATGTCGAAGGCTAGAAAGTTGTTCAAAGGTTAAGTTTCCCACTTTTTTAAAGAGTTCGGGGCTCATTATTGAGGATCCATCATTACGACGATCCTTTGCCTTAGTTACGACAGTTCTCATCAGATTACTAAACATCAATTAGATACCAATAACTCCACCATCAAACAAGAGGGTAGCCTACCTCGATTCATGAATCGCTCTGAAGCTGTAACTAAGCACATCTTTGGTATCAATGGAGTCAACATCATCAACATCTTCTGGAATATGCCCTTCTGGTGAATCGTTGCAAAGTATGTCTTTTACGGCATCCCAGATGCCGAAACAACTTGTAATGATGCGACTTTGTAAGTCTTCCCATTCCTTTCGGATTCTAGAAAACTCCTCATCCCCGGAATCATCTCGCGAGAAATCAATCTCCTCCCAAATATAACTTTATATCAAGGTCAGCTTAACTCTTAACATCCATCAAGGCTGTTTACCTTATTGTTGAAAAATCGCTGTGAATTGGGGCAATAAGAACAGCTTGACCCAAATCATTCTGGGCGATTGCCACCTTTCTTTCCAATCCAGCTATGAGACTTTCTACGAGACTCAAACGGCCCTTGTTTGGATCCAGTAGGCCATAAAGGATTTGGTAGGACCGTGCTACTCCATCTGCATAGTCTGCCCGACCTGTACGCTTTGCAAGATCCTCGGCACGATCAATAAACTCCATTAAAACATTGAAATCTATGGGGCCTTGATACTTTGAGGATTTGAAATTATGGGGACTGGCCAATTTCAGTATTGCAGTAGCTCCACTTCTGACATCTTCGAATGGGTCCATGAGAAGATCAAGAATGAGTCGCATAGACTCTGGATTGAACAAACTCAATGCATGAGCCCAAGTAGTGGTATCAGGCGCAGTCCTGGACGCTTGAACTTCAGATGAATGTTCTTGTAAGTCTGAGCGCAGCAGCAAGGAAATTGCCCTTAACGATGTGATATGCCGTTGATAGGATGCTGTAGGTACAAGCTCTCCTAATAGAAATTCCAAGAACCATGCAAGGAAATCCTCATGCTTGCCAAGTAGCTGTTGGGCCTCCGAACAATCACTCTGGCGGCCTTGAATTATCATGCGATCAATCTCTCGAACGAGGTATGCAGTTGCACCTTTGATGCGTTCTATCATATGTTTAGTATGGCTCAAAACATCGTTACGAAACTTGGCATCGGTGTCAGCATAAAGATGAGCCATGTTTTGTTGCATGAACGTGAGCGCCGCGGGACTGAATGGTCGAGTTGATGATGCGGATGACACCAGAACTGAGAATGCCAAGGATCGAACAGTATCGGAAGGATGCTTCAACAATGGGCCAATGGTATCTTCATGCAGAATGATACACCCGGTATTCTTCTTTTGAGGTTTCAGGAAGGAGATCGCATCTATCACTATTATTATCGTCTCTTCCGTGCACATGGAGGGATTGCTTACTAGAGTCTTCGACTAGACCAGCCTTCTTCCCAACCTCTATTGCCGACAAATGGACTAGTGACTCAGATTCCATATTTTGGCCCTGCATGTCTAAAGGTCCTTTTTGATTGAGATCTTGCAGGAAGGCTAAAGAACCAACACGGTCTAGTTTGAAAAGAGGTGGAAGGAGGTAGTTCTTAATATTCTCAAGCGCATCAGGGTTTTTGCCAAGGCCCTCACTGATCCATCGTTGCCACAGTCTCGTGCGAACTTTAATCTCATCACCATCACTTTCAACTTCAATAGCAAGATTCTTTGAAACCTTGAAGAGGGATACCAAGAATTTCCCGGCTGAAGGTGAAACATCCTGAAGGTTCATCCAATGGAAAGTCTCCGAGACTATACCATCTATTGTAGTGCTCGCCAAACCTCCTTTGCTGGAAGGAGGCCTGGTCGCTAAGTTGGTTGGCTCGCTTTGGAATGCAGCTAAATTATCGATGCTAATTATGTTCTTACCGACCAAATGCTCCAAGATTTTGAAGGCTGGTTTGACCAAGGGTTGTGAAGCTTGATGACTGATTACAGACAGCAATCTTTGCACCACAATAGTCACCAGAGATGCTGCAGCAACCGGATTTGGATGAGTATTAAGGATAGAAGTCAGCAGATCTAAAATTTGACGCATAGACCGATGTTGGTTTTTCTCGTTCCATTCTAAATAGAAATTGAACAGGTCTAGGCAAGTCTTTTCTGAATACGCAGTTTCTTTGAGAGCAGGGGATTGTGAGGATTTGCACTGTTCGATAAAATGACACAATTTGATGCATGCATTTCCAGAAGCCTAAACGCTCGGTGGTCAGTATCAAAGGTTCAAACAGAGCTGGACATTCAATCAAAACTGGTATCTGAAATCAAGTTGAGGTTTGAAATCAATTTGAACGCTGAGAGAAATTTTAATATTGATAGAGACTTGGACATTGAGAGGGCGTTAAATATTGAAACCAAATTGATCCTTGATAGATCTGAACATTAGACCAAATTTGAACGCCTCAAAATAGCTGGATAGTTAAGAAGAATTGAACACGGAGACAGCATAGGGAAGTGAAATCGAGTTGATTAACAATGCTGACTTGAACATTGGGAAAGTTTGAGCACTGAAAAGAGTGGAATATACAAATAGAATCAAACATCGAAACCAAGTCAAACGCCGTACAATAACTGAATTCTGAAGCAGAGTTGGACACTCAGTCGTAGCATGAAGTCGACATAAGACTGGAAATTGAATGATTTGAAATGCTTACATGTCTAGGTTGAGCAGCCTTCTCGAAGAATTCATCGAGGCTACTTCTTGTAAGCCTGAAACAAGTTGTTAGTAAAAGTGGCCATTATAGACAATATTCCAGAACTTTACTGTAACTGGTTTGCTTCTGGTTGGCCTTCAATCCATCTGGGTAAAAGGCGTTCATCCGTTGGAGGTCCAGTATCCGATGCAGTAGACGGCATCCTCGCTTCAAGTGAGGGGTGGTGGTATCCACGGCGAATTCAGTCTTTTCCTTACTTGTAGAACTTTCCCGTTTCTTTCAGTCTTCAAGGGTGGATGGATTATCATATGAACCTTGACATCTCCAACACCAAAAGGATCAGATGGACCAGTTTGACGAGTCTCGATGTTCGATGTTCGCAAGAGGATGGAATCACCAGAACCTCTGTTATCAGCTGAAGTAAGTACAAGAAGTTTTGATGGTGTGGGAGAAATTATATTCTTGCACGTGAGCCAGGCTGGACCGTGCACGGACCATCGTCATAATCCGGGAGGGAACTACGAGTAAATTTTTGAAAATGAACATTTAAAGTCCTTGACAGAATTTTGATATATTGTCATATTGTCAACCCACGACGCTACGTACGGTACTCTTGTCTACTTCAATTTCACACTTCACGATTTCGCGCATTGAAATTTGATTATGTCGTTCTGGGACAAGTTGACGGGGCGAAAGCCATCAAAGGATGCTTCAAGTGGCGGATCGACCTCGAATACACCAACTGACACATTCACGCCTACGCCTTTCAACCCTCAAGAAGGCCAGGATGTCAACTCTTTCCTCATGGGCCCCGAGCTTGTAGATCCATCACAGCTGCATCCTATGGCAGGCCTGAACCAGCAGACTCTAGATTACCTATCCCTCGATGAATCTACCCTCTCTGATCTTCCAGGATCGCAATCTGCTTTACCCTCGAGAGGCTGGTCGGATGATTTGTGTTATGGCACTGGCGTTACATATCTGACGGCCTTGACTGTTGGAGGTGCTTGGGGGTTACAGGAGGGCTTGAGGAGGTCTGCGACACAACCACCAAAGCTACGATTGAACTCGGTATTGAACGCTGTTACGAGGCGAGGACCATTCTTGGGAAACTCTGCAGGAGTGATTGCGATGGTGTATAACGGTTTCAATTCTTTCATCGGTCATATGAGGGGCAAGCATGATTCTGCGAATAGTATTCTTGCGGGTGCGCTGAGTGGGATGATCTTTAAGAGCACAAGAGGAGTTAGGCCTATGATGATTTCCGGGGGAATCGTGGCTTCAGTGGCCGGTGCATGGGCAGTGAGTAGATATCTAATCTCGTTCTTCCACTCGAATTTGCTGACGATGCTCTCAAGGTTGCAAGAAAAGCCGTATTTTAAATGACCAGAATAACGATAACAATTCCCCCTTCCATGACGAAATTCCGACCTCCTTATGATATCAAGATCCGCGAACCAGCGAACATCCTCCATTGCTCTAAATAGAACAAGATTTCTTCATCGAACCAGCACATGTCGTGCTTTGCCATTATAATAAATTTTGTTAATTGGCGCGGGTTGCATAAGCGGGTTTATCTCTCCTCTTTACCCAAGAAGGGCAATGTATATATAGATGGGAAAAAGGTACTGGGTGTGTGCCAAGGTGATTTGGGCATTTTAGTATCAAAAGGAGTAATGCAGAGTATTTAACGCTCAGTCAGTTCTGGCCTTCCATTTTCCAGAACACTTTATGGTTGTATCAGTTGCATCTTGCTCTTATGAGATGAGTACTTGTAGCGTATTTCATCCAACGCCAAAGAATTCCTGATGGTGTAAATTATGAGAAAAAATCCAACCTTTCCAATACGTCAAATCACATGCTACGTCTAACAGTCCAACAGTCCAACAGTCCATGCGTACTAGGTACTCTACTGCGGCTACTGCGGCTACTGCCGTAACCTTACTGTTATTGCGCTTGCTTGTTTCTTTCTTCCATCATTTACAATTTCGAGCCTGATTCTACTTTCCACCAATTCTTCACACGACTCTAGTTCTTGGGAAGTCTTTGGAAGTCAGCAGAAGAAACAATCATCATGAACTCATCTTCTCCTCCACAATTTCCCTCGGCTCCTGGTCACACGGCTCTTGATGTTAAGAGGATGCTTCTCCTCATTCATTTAAAAGAAGGAACAGGAAGTCCTAATGCTATCCCGTCCACGATGCTGACGGATCTTTCAATATATGACCCAAACACGACCTTGCCATTTGCCACTGCTGTATCACTGGGGGAGGATGAAGGTTTGACATCAATTGTTGAGAATGCTGCAGTAGATTTTGCGGGACGTGAGCAGTTGCGCCGAGATATATATTACCACGTTGGGAACGTTGGGAATCCCGACACTAAAAATATGAGAGAATCTGTGGAGAAGCTCCTTGATGAGGATATCATAGAAAGGGGCCTTTTAGAAAAGAACCCAAACATACTCAAGAGACCGATATTTGCAAAGGTATCAACCTTTACCCCATCTTTTAACTACCATTTACTTTCTTTCCAATTCTATGCAGAGCAAATTTTAGTCATTAAACTAATTCTCAAAACATAGGCCGGTATGATCGCGGTTGACATGGAGCGAAAAAGGCTCGGCATTGAAGACCAAAATTACGGGCATGATTATATTGTTCAATTGATGACCTTGACTGATGGTTGGGGACAAGGTTCTCGGATTGATTTACTCAAGTTCAAGTCCAATACATCCTTCCTGAAGTTAGTTGCTACCCTCAAAGATGAAACACGAAATAGCAAAATTCCTCCGGAGAACATCACATTTCCTGGCCCTTCTGGGCCATTCGTCACTTCTGGGGATGTAGAGGTACAAATGAAGCCGGAAACTTCGAACGGCACCTTTAACACCCAAGATGCACATTCCTCCAAACCGGGTGCGAACTGCAATGACATACCATCAGAGAATATCCCAAGCAACCAGAGTAAATCAGCCACAACGAACCGAGGTCCGGATGACAAGGGCTACAGTCTCTCGGATGGACCTTGGATGTATCGATTGCCACATATAGGGAAGGAGGGTGCTCCCAAACCTGGGTGGAAACGCCTCATGAATGAAGGTGACTACATGACCATGCTGGATGGCATCAGACGTGTCAACTCCAAGTATATAGAGTGGAGCAACCCATCCAAATGCAGCGTCGTGGTTATGCATGTACGTATCGTTCCACTCATCTTCCCTCGTACCCTGCACTAACAAGCATCTCTTTTTTTACCAGTCACTGGACCGAGAGTGTCAACAAAGATATTTTGACAGCCGTGAGGAGGAGCGAGCTTTTAGTATCCAGTGGGAGAACGAATTGGAAGACGGAGGATTCTTTGATGATGAGGAAGCCATCGGTGATCCTGGAGACGATTGGTTTGATTATTGGAGGAGAATCACATGAAGCTTCTCATAAGCGCATGTAACGAATGAGAGGCTCGGCAGGTTGGGTGACCTGACCATTGAGCCAATGGACTTGAAGTGGAGAATGCTTTGCTTGAGGCTCATCATGCATGGCATGTTTCCTGTTGAATGAAGTGGATATCACCACGATGAAGCTGAGTATTCAAAAAGAAGTCTTAACCAAACAATGAAAAGGGGTGATGAATCAGGAAACAGTGTTTTGTTACTTGATGGCTAATCACACAATTGCTGAGGAGTCATCTACTCTGCAATACTAGGTCCCAAGGTAAACAGCTTTAACATATCTCTTTATATCTCAGTATTGGTTGTTATCTTGTCATTAGAGTCGTTACTCAAGCATGTATTCAAGAGTTCACAACATCCCAACAAATTATCATTCACTCAGGGTGGAAAAAGTGAAAATTGAAAATGAATGATATACTAGTATATATATATAAGCAAAGAAAAAGAAGGAGCAAATCAAACAAGATTATACTTGTTTATATTTTATTATATTTTATCTTATCTTATTTATACTCTATAAAGTGTTTTGCCGAATATACTCGAGGATATATATGCCATGAGTAGACAAGTACATACAAAACAGTAACATCAATCCAAGTAGATCGATTCCCGATTCACCTCACATGTACTCACGTACAAGTAAAAGGTGGAATTTACTAATCAAGAAGCTTCAAGATTTCTTCTTCTATTATCTAGTTTTCTCAACGCGTCGCATCTATTTTCAAGTGCTTTCCTCTTGAATGCAAATCCAAATCCAGATCCGAATTTATCTCTCCTCTCCTCTTCTCTTCCCTTCCCTTCCCTTCCCTTCTCTTCTCTTCTCTTTCTACGAGTAATAGCAACAGCAACAATCTTGATTACATCTTTGCCATCTTCACATGCTTCTACACGGATAATATCTATACAGATAAACATCAACGAACCCGTCAGACCTAACCCAAATCACCTAACCTAACCAACCCAAACCACCTACCCAACCCAAGCATCTCAAAAATGTGCTTCCCATGCTGGCCATTCACAGACGTATATCTCGAGGAGGAAGGCAAGAAATCCAAGGACGTTAATCAGGGCGTCATGGTTTTCAATCCGAATACACGGAGATGGGTGGAGATTTCGGGGGTGAGTTGATTGTTCTGATTGTTTTTTTGTTTCTCTTTTTTTTTCATCTTGTTTTTGGGGGGGAGAGAGGGGGCTTGGTCTTCTTTTTTGGTCTTGGGATTGGTTTAGATTTGGATCTGGATCTGGATCGGTTTGAACTTTCTGGTGCTGGCTGCTAGGTGCTGGATATCTATCTTTCTTACTGGACTGGACTGGACTGGACTGGATTCTGCTGGATTGTGCTGTGAAATTGATATCGTGACGTTACTTGGCTTAGATTTGAATTGGGATGAAATGAAATGAATGAGTTGAGTTGAGTTGAAAGATTCACTTAATTCTTCGTCACTTCGCTTCTGGTCTTTCGTCCTTCTTCTTTCGTCCTTCGTCTTCCAAAGAATTTATTTTGCCTGGGCATGGACTTCGAATCTTCAACTTCCAACAATACAATACAACATACGGAAAACTAATTTGAATATCTTTCTTTGGATCTCTGAGAGATCTTTGAATCACAGCAAATCATTCTACAAACAAAAAATTCATCTCAATACACACCGCAACCTCTTCACCATGACTCAAAGTGCGGTTCCAGATGCGACAAGTGGAGCCCATGAGCATATCTACATACCTCGCTCTGATGGTACCATCGTGATCGATGGTGTTGTCTATATTCAACAAATCCCGATTCCAGCTCCAGCTCCAGCTCCAATTCCAGTTCCAGTTCCAGTTCCAGTTGCAACTGCTCCTGTCCACATTCCTGTACAATCTCTCTACCACCCTTACAACCAGCAGTTCTATCAATTTGCAGCAAGTTCCAAATTTCTCGCTTTGCATTCTCATTCATTTCACGTGTGAGCGCGAGTTTGCGCGCTTGAGGATTTCTTTCTGTCAATAGCGTCAATATTCATCTTCGCGGCTAACAATTAATTCCTCTCTCTCTCTAGGCTCCTCAACATCAACAAAACTTGCCTCAACCCGCCTTCCAACCTTACCCTTACAACCCCTACACCCAATTTGCAGGCCATAGTCATCACATCCCCTTCGGCGCCGGCTTCGTTCCCCAACCCGCCATGAACACATTTGGAGCTACCAGCGGCGAAATTCAGATGCAACAGATGCAAACACCAGATGCGAACAAGAAGCAAGACATGAAACCGGCAGATGATGATCCATTCCGCATGTATTGGGTGCGAGAACTCGATAATACCTGGACCCAACGAAATAGGATGACAATCGATAGTGGTGATATTGGTGCCGTCAGAGTAAGCTTTTTTCCCCCATGCTTGCTTGTCACATTGAGAATTCATGCTGATCAAATCCTTCGTTGACCGTGTAGTGGTATGTCGCCGAGGGTGTTTTCTACGCCGTCAGATTGGAAACGTAGAGGTCTCACGTTTCACGACGATGGGAAATCCAGAGGAGTTTTTCGTGTGGCAAGGAAACATGGTGACGTTTCGTTCATCTTTTCCAAGTCTGGGGAGCAAGCTCATCTCGAATCCTCTTCCGTCATCTTATCATCTCATCATCTCACGACCATTCACCTCGACCATCTACGCACGTTACAGTTACGCACACGGAATGTTTTCTTGTGGGATGAAATTAGCAAGCAGGCAGCAGGAAGCAGGCAGTCAGGCAATAAGCGCATGAAAGAAATGATTAAATGAATGATTTTTCTAACGAGCTCATGATTGGCTTCATTCATCATCACATGGAAGGATCACCTACTTGCTTTGCTTACTTTTGATTTGCGCTTCACCTGGTTCCGTGTGGCAGGTATCTTTGTGGGTTCGGATATGCTTTATGCTTTGTGCTTTGATGGATAATGGGTTGCTTAACTTGTGTTTTGCAACAGCGAAGGATAGGTGGCTGGCTGCTGATTAAGACCTGATGGTCGAGCGGATTTAGCTTTGGTTTTTACTTTGGTTGAATTTTCATTTCTTATTTGTGTTTATACGTGTACTCGGTTGAGTATATCGTAGCTTGGGTTTCTTGTATGTGTGTGTGTTTGCAATGTGATGATGTGATAATGTCATAGGGTCAAGTCAAGTAAAACAAAGGAAGGTGAGATAAAGCAAGATAAAGTAAAGGAGGGGAAAATAATAATCTAGAGTATTGATAGATAGTAAAGAAAAGAAGGAGAAAAAGAGGGAGAAAAGCGGGAAGGGAGAGGAGGGATAGGAGGGATGGGATGAGATAGGATGGGGAGGAGGGAAGGGAAATTCCAAGTATCATTGATCTAGAGGGATCGACTCGATGGATCTCTATGATGACCTAATTCTTGTGTTCGATTGTTGAATTTGCAGAGTATTGTTGAGAGAATCATATCTTGGGATTGATCAATTTTGCTGCAATGATCTATAATTGATTTGTGTTTATTATTCTGATATTACAATACAATGGGTGGTATCTTTCAGCATATCCTCCTTCATATCTTCATCTACCCCTTCATCATATCAAAGGTTCTCGATACAAGTCTGGCGTTAAGCTACGGGTATTTTTGGGTTTCAAGTTTTAATGTTCAAGATGCGGGATTCTCCTATCTTGTAAGTCCCCTACCCTACATTCGGGCCGCCCCCCTATTTGGGCCACCCTTTTACACCAAAAACCACGATTTTAAAGTATTAATAACTTTTTTAATAATAAATTTGATTGAATGAAATTTTGTATAAAGAATTATATTGTAAAAATCAATTGATTAAAGAAAACTATATATTTTTCCGATTTTTTTATCGAATATAATTAAACTTTGAAATTTTGATTTTTTATTTGTATACAAATTATATATGTCACGCTCTAACGTTACTCCATTCCGGCTAACCGGGTGGCGCTTGGTAAGGTACGCTACGCGAAGCGATTCGTGTATATAACTCTTTTACTTCGTAGTTTCTTTGTTCCGCAGTTTATAATTCTAAATGTTGATCTCAATAGCCTACAACCTTCGTTACATTATTATAAACTCCTTAAGATAAGAAATTGAGTACTTATTAGTATACGCTCACGCATACGCATACTCCGCTTGCTTCTGCCTAGGCTCTTGCTCTTGCACACGCGACACGCTCTTGCTTTTGCCTTTGCCTTTGTATTCCACACGTTTGGATTGGCGTTATCTGCTTTATTTCTTTTCTTTTTTCATTTCTTTTGATCGATAGGGAAGCTCTCTCTTCGTCCGCCAGCGCGATTAGCTCTCTCGCCCGCCAGCACAATACAAGCCTACACTCTGAGATCGCTCTCTTCCGCGGTTCAGTTTGCTAGCTTCGACGATATTGCCTTTCCTTCGATCACCTCGATGATACTTAGAAGCCTTTGATTCGCACATATTCCTTTGATCACCTCGATCGATTTGCGGCTTGACAATACGTTTTGCGGCTTTTTCAATTTAACGATTATACAGAATCCTACTCTACAACATTCAGCTTTGAACTCAAGTACTGAAGGATTTAGGAATATATATTAGAATACTTTTTTTGTTGCTTAGCATTCTTCTAGTTATAGTCACTCTATTTTAATCGACACTTCTTTTTTTCCTTCGTTTTTACAATCACTTTTCGATTTATTATTATCTCTTTAATCTTTATGATCCTAGTTCAGCTCATTCTCTCTCTCTCTCTCTCGAATCTATAATATATACAATGGGAAGCTAGTTTGGAGGAAGGGAATACACACACACACATAGGATCTTCGAATCGTATTGGTACCACTCTGTTTTCCCATCCTTTTGGATCATACGATATTTCAAATTCGAATACCTTGTTTTGTTTATTTTGCCTATTCTCTTCTCCCCTCATTTGTTCCTATTCCTTGATTCAATGGATCGACTCTCAACTGAATCGCACGCAATAATCACCTAATTCAGCTCAAATATCCACTTCAATTTACACTCTCTATATACTCTCCGCAAAACTTGCATAATCAACCAATCGCGTTTTTTGCATATGCATTTGGTATGTATAGTATGCTGATTCCTTGTTTCGATGGTTGATTTTATATCTTGTTTGTTTAATTAAGCGATCCTTTGCGAGGATCAATCGAGTTTTTCTTAGGGTAGGCCTTTGTTATTAGTGTTGTTGTTGTTCTATTTGAGTGGGATTAGATTCGTATGGTTGGCAAGGTAAGATAAGGTATGGTAGATTGGTATTTTCGGAGCACGGAAAGGAGGTCCAATGGCCCGGCACTTCGTGGTATTCCGGACAGTATAGTCGGCTTGATAATTTCGGTTAGGATGGAGTTTTTGTTATACCCTGAGATTTCAACTTACAGTTTAAGTCGTTCGTTTACGAGCTCGGGGCGAGCTCTACAAAAGGGGGGGGTAGTGTCACGCTTTAACGTTACTCCGTTCCGGCTAACCGGGTAGCGCTTGGTAAGGCACGCTACGCAAGGCGATTCGTATATATAACTCTCTTACTTCGTAGTCTCTTTGTTCCGCAGTTTATAATTTTAAGTGTTGATCTCAATAGCCTACGACTTTCGTTACAATATACAAATTTGATAATTTCAATAAATATTAATAATATTTCAACGAAAATCGATAAAAATAAATTACAAAATTTTATTGATTTTTAAAAATATAAAAATTCGATAAGTATATATAAATTATATATTTTAATGTATTGATATCGTTTTATTTAAGATTTTCAATTTTGCTAACAAATTTTATATAGGAAAAATATATAATTTTAAATTAAACATTATTTACAAATAATAATATATTCTTTTTATATATTATTTCAATTTATTCAATTTAAAGAATATAAAAAAATTTATAGTTTTTTTTTAAAAATTTTTATTAGAAAGTTATAAATATTATAAAAAAACCTAATTTTTGTTACAATTATATTACAATTGTAACTAATCTTATTGTAGTGGTAGAGTGTATATTGTTTAATATGTTAGAAGTGGCATATGTGTTCTACTGAGTATATAAGGTGGAGACACTTAACTAAGTATAACGCTACACATGATTACAATAACCCTTCTATGGTCGAATTCGACCATCAGAATTATATAAAAGAAAAAGCCTTTTAAAAAGCGTTTTTGAAGGCTTTTTGAAATGCTTTTTAACGCTAATAATTCTATATTTTCCAAACCTTCATATAAGCCCAAAACGTACTCTGATTGGTCCATTCCAAACTCAAAAATTTATACAATTGAACACTTTGTAGAAACAACCATTTCTTCCACTACTTTCGATTTCCTAGCGTTGTACATATATCCCAAAGCCTTATTAACTTTTGCGGCGACGATCTATTGTCGTCGCAATGCTTATATCTCCTTTTGGAAGTTCAATATTTTATAGCCATATTGTATTGTAATATAAAAGCTTTTTTAACGCTTTTCGAAATCAAGACCAAGTCCTTTACCGTAGATCAAAAATCCAGGGTAGATTAATTATTTTATCAAAATGTTAACTCTTTATTTAAAATCAAGAATCTATACTATTTGTAATCTTTTATTTTCGATTATATCCTTTCGTATAAAATGCTATTGTATACCAATATGCTTAGCTTTGCTATAAAACTTATTCTTTTACATCCAATTAACGCCGCTTTTGTTATCGCAATATAACATAAATATAAATAGCTTTGAAAAGGTTTATTCTCCTAGATCAATAATTAGCTTTTCGAATTATGCAACTTCTTTTACATCTTTATTTGCAGTTATAATCTCAGTTTTTATTATACAGAGTATCGTAGATTTTTGTTTATTTAAGAATTATATTATTATACCTTCGTATCGAATAATAATTACTTTTTGTATCGATTTTCGATCTATCTCTAAATCATATATAGCATTTATAAAAATATTGTAGGAACGTAGCAGATATCGCAATCAATTCAAGTAAGTTGTATTAATGTCGATTATACTATCGAAGAATTCTAAAAAGTAATTTACAAGGATTAAATGCTCTTTTTCAGAAGTATACATTACTTTTGCAAATTAACCAATTGGAAACACAAGATCGCTTTTTGTTCTATTTATTAAGAAAATCCTTAATTTAATAATTTGTAAATATAAAACTTTATCGCTTTCGTTAAATAGCTTTATTGTTATAATTGGTTTTAGTATAATGTTAGCAAAAAGAAGGAAATTCCGAAATATTGGATTATAGATTTTGAATTGTTCCAAAAGTTTTTTGATATATATTTTCTAATATATTTTAAAAGATCTTTAAACTTTATTCCGCTCAATTTAAATTTTTAAAAAGATTTGTATCGATTTAAGATTTTTATATTTCTATTTTTGATTTATAATCTTTTTAATTATATTAACCGCAAATCATAATCCCAATATTAACAAATCGTTTATATAAAGTAAAATGTATACTTCTCTTCTAATAAACAAATTGGGATTTATTAATAAAACTTATAAACCTATACTTTTAAAAAACAATTTAATTGTTTACCATTATACTCTCAAAGCTTATTTCAACTTATAAAATGATTTCTTAAATTTAAAATAATTATTAGTAGAGTTTAAAGCAAATACTTTTTCAAAAAATCGTAGGATTTTTATTAGGATTTTAGTATTGATCAATTCCTTATTCAAGAATATTATATCGATATTTATATTATTAATTTCTAGGTCTTTTTCCATTGCTTTAATAAAAAGGGTTTGCAATATAAAGTATTTTGTAATTCCTACGAATATTTCTATAAAATCGATTTCATATTTTTGCAAGAATCCTTTAACCATTAATTTAGTTTTTCTTTTTTTTAATTTACTATTTTAATCAAACTTGTTCTATAAAACCTATTTAGATTTTAAAAATCTTTTCCTTTTCGGAAAAAATCTATTAATCATTTTAAAAGTATTGTTGTTTTTCAAACTAATCAATTTTGTTTTGATTATTTCTATTCATACCTCAAAATTCGAATCTAAAGCGTCCTTCAGATCGATAACTTCAATATTGGCATCTGTATATGGATGTACTACGTCAAAGTTCTTTGTAAAATGTTGTGCCTTTTTTTTATTCTCCACAACTTCTCTGGTTTCAATTCGAGCTTGCAAACTACAAACTATAATTATTATAGAAAAAGCCTTTTCTGAATAAGGATTTGTCACGCTAAGAGCATGAGGCACGTGATAATCACGTGTTTGTAGAACACTGTGATCCCACNNNGGCCTCGGATCTTCCGGGAGTAGGCGCATAGGCACCCTACCCACTTTTCGATCAACCGGAGCTAGAAAACTTCGAAACGCCAAAAGCTTGGTATACTACTAATTAAACAAGTTTTCCAAAATTAGTATAAACACTTTATACGTTATTATATTTATGTAGTATTAGATCTTCTTAATTAGTATACTAATTTCTTTTAGAATCATTTAAACTTATAACTATTAGTATATTATGATATCAAAGATCATTATATTGTAGATCTATAATATCATAGATTATTATACTATAGATCCTTAAAATCTCAAAGTCAAATAATAATCACATAGAATCACATGAATATAGGTATATTAGGAACAGATGAATCTTGTATTATAAGAAACAAACAACAATACAATTATTGTTTTATACTTATACTTTTATCCTTTCTTGATATCATTTCATTATATATTCGTAGCTATTCTCTATGATAATTATAAACCTGGTTTGTACTCGAAATCTTTACAACAACTACAATTCGAATATCGATATTATACAACTTCTCTTTTCCTCTTAATTTTCAATTATCTTTTATTACATTTCTATTATCCTTAATCATTCTTTTTATTATATCAAAAGTCACTTTGAATAACCAAACAGATTGATCCCTTTGATATCTATCCTTTAAAAATGTTAATTGCTTTAAGCATATCTGGAACAATATAAACTCAGATTCCCCCAACTCTTTCAATCTTTTATTTCGTGATTGGTTGAGTATAAAATCATTTTAAGCTTCTAATATACATTATATAATTTTTGAAAAAGATTGTAAACATTAATATAAATATGCAATGGATTTAGAGGCTTATAATCGATACACTAATCCTGATGTCGAAATGAATGGAATGTTTAAGCTCGAGTTTTTTGTAGATTTTATTCTTACAACAATCGAAGATTTTTTATTGATTTATTTGCTTATAGAGAAGATTTACAGGATTTAGAAAAATGAGTACAACCAAAATCATAGCAATTTCCACTATATATTCAATTGGATTATATTAATCATCGATTTATTCTACACTTTGGAAATCTTTCAAAAAGCTATACAAAACCGGATTTTGAAACAAATTATTGTTTAATTACAAATAAAGATTGCTTTTATCGATTTAACAATTTTAAGGATTATTCAAACTAAATACATTAATTATTTAAACAATGCCTGTATTAGTAAAATAGATTCAATAAAATAATATAAAAAATGGGAATCTCTTTATACCCAAGCTTCAGTTTATAATCTTTTAAAGATCCAAAGAATCCGTAGATATGAATAGTTTTTGGAATTATTAAACAAATTTGCGTTTAATTAATTAAAACAATAATTAATTACTTTGAATATCGAAGATAAGAAAAAATGCCATACTACTATTCTAAAACAATATAATAGTTTTTTTATTGATCATACAGATCGTATAGCTTATAACCCCTTGCTAAAAGGATCCTTCTTTATTTTTGGATCTGTACCTCAACAAGCTACCAGATTTAAAAAAGCCAAGAATACCATTTAATATTATCCTTATAAAAATAATCAATTAATCGAATACAATCATCGTTTTAAATTAGAAAAATGCTGAATTATTGAACTAATTTTTACTAATAAATACGTTGAACAATCCATTTGAACTATTAATAAAAAGCAAGTTAAAAAAATCAATAAATATATCAAAAAGAAAAGATTTAATAATCTTTAAAATATTTTATTCAAGAAAGATTGGATTACTAATATTTAAGCTAATCAATCTTATAGATTTTTATAAAGAAAAAATCTCTATAACATTGCTTTTTATATTATTGATCCGAATAAATGTACTGGCGTTTTTGCTACACTAATAATCATTTCCATATATATACTAGCAAACTGCATTTTGTTGAATAATTGTAATACTATATATATTATCAATAATATTAGCTTTCTAGTAAACAGAAAGTATATTCCTAACAATATCTCGGATTACGTTAAAGCAAAATCATCAAGCTTGCTAATAATTGATCATGACGAAAAAGTAATCAAAGGAATTTTGCTAGGTAATGCAGATTTTACATTGATTAATATTGCGTTTGTTTCTGGTTTTTATATTAATTTTATATCCAAAACCCTACTTTGTAACAAAAATACTTGGTTTAATGGATTTAACGCTACTATTAGAATTAGCGATCGAATTAATAGTATTATTATCGTTTAATGTATTAGAAAGTATAATTTTGTTTTTTTAGAATATAATACTTATTTTAACTATTCTAATAAATTTAATCTTTTTATAAACATGAATATTATAATACTTATTGAAAACCAAAAGATTAATAAGTATTTCCTTTAATTATATAAAACAATAAAACCTTGGCTGGAATTAAACGATTTGTAGTATAAAAGATCAGGGTATTTTAACAAAAAAGTATTAGAATATTTAATTAGGATAATTAAAGGAATACAAATCAAAAGAATCATTCGGGTGAAATGCATCGATTGTTTATGTATATACGCTAAACAGATTGTTTTATACTCATTTAATGATTATTAATCATCTAAACCTTTTTATAAGGTTCAATAGGATTTGTTCGATTTTCTCCATGCTTATAACGGAGTGTTATAATTGCTAATAATCAAAAACATATACAATAGAAAGATCTTTATTTTTGTATTGATTTAGAAGATGTATAATAAGGTTTCTAAAGTTTTAAAAAACTTTGTTGCATGGGTTTATTGTAAGTATAATCTTTATATTGTAATAATTAAATAAAATAATAATATATCCGTAATAAAGATCAAAGGTAATACTGCGTTCAAGAAATGGATCTTCGAAAAGGGTATAGAATTTGAACTTTCCCTTTTCTTTATATATAAACCTAACGGAAAAGCAAAATACACAAAGCAAGAAATCATTATTAAATAAATTAAAATATGCATTTTAATTGGATTGCTGAATAAAATATGGGTAAAGGCCGCTTTTGCCGTTATATATCTTTATAACATTAATCTATTGAAAACAAAAGGTTGGAAATGCTCTAACAAAATGATTAATTCCTGGTTCAAATAATACTATAGATAGTATTTATCATCGCTATTACAAAAGATTATTAACGATTTTCGTTTTGATTAAAATGCGATATATAAATATAATTGCTGTGTGTACCTTTTGGATAAAGAAAAAGAAATTGGGATTAGGGTAAAATAGTATAAAACTAACCCGCAAGTATACATTGAATATTTGATCGAATATATTCCTATTATAGTAATTTTCCATATCTGGATCCTTATACTCAATAAAGTTATTATTACACAAAATATTAAATTCAATAAAAAATTTGTTTATAAAGACAATCTTTGTAGCAAAATTATTAATATTATATTAATCCAAATGATTAAGGATTTAATTATCAAACTGGATATTCAACAAATGGAATCGCCGAATAGCATTATTTTAAAGAACATGAATAATGAACTTATCGAAGGATTTATATAAAAAAAGCTTAAAACTGTGTATACTTTTGATTTTAATTATAAACGTTTTGAATCTTTAATCTTGAGGGTAATTGAAGATTAAGAAGGTTAAAAGAATTTGGTGACAAAATCCTTACCATTTACTTCAATTTATAATAATGAGTATAGCATTTCGTTAAATCCCGATATAGTTATAGGAGTTAACGAATCAATGCTAATTCCTAATAAACCAAGATCCTTGTTAACTATACTTACAACGGAGGATGAAAGCTTGCTCGAAGTGATTAATTCACGGAAAGCTTGTATAAACTCTAATTATGAAGAATCAGCAATTCCACTAAAACCATTAATATTAACATTAGATAATATTCTCGAAGACGATAAATCGAATGATCACTCAATTCTCAATAACAAAAAGGGAGATATAGTATTGCTTTCTATAAAAAGGAATATGTTTAAAAGATCTCTTTTGCCATTTATATCTAATAAAGCTATTAAACAATTATGTACTCTGCAAATAAAGATTTTTAGGTTTAATATCAATATTGAGGAGTATATTAAATACGATGTGTTTAACAATATTAATATAATCCTCGATTATACAAGGCATTAAACAATAGATTATACCAAACGTTCAAATCGTTTGTATTAGTAAGCAAATGATCATTACAAGATTAACATTTTTATTAGTACTGTGATTACTTAATCATACGGATTCAAAAATGGATTTCAACGATTAAATGATTTCTATGATATTTTCTGGCTTAATAGACAGGAGGATAAACTAAATGAACAAAATGGTAAGTTTATTATTATATATAATGTAATAGTTATCGCAATAAAATATAAATTAACAATTACGCCTTTAATTCAACCCAAAGTTACGGATTTTTTACGAATATTAAAATCAACGATATCATTATTATCAAAATTCTTTTATAATCTTAGAACTCATATATTTGGATATTAGTTCAAAATGGATTATGATCGCGAGATTAAAACACTACAGGATCAAAGCATTTAGCGAAAAATTGAAACAATATTAGCTAAATTAAAGCCTATTCCATTTCAATAGGTATTTACTTATAAAAATGATCAAAGCGGTTATATCGATCGCTGTAGATTATGATTAATAGTTAAAAGAGATCTTTAGGATACAACAATAATCGAATCGATTTATACAATTATATTTGCCGCGTAGTCCTTTTGTATAATAATGGTAACGATAACGAAGAATAATTTGGAAACAAAGTAATACAATATTATAAATATCTTTGTTAATGCATTTCAAGATCCTATTGGGAATTTAGTTATATATTATATGCTAGATGGGTATAAAGTATTTAATAAATCCATTACTCTTAATTGTGCATTGTATGGTTTGAGAGATTCCTTTGCATTTTGGTATAAAAAGTTTATAAGTATATTTACTAGCTTGAAAATAGTAAAATGTAAAGAAAAGTTTTGTATTTTTATGTTTCCTAATTTTTATATATTCATCTTGTTTTTTGTTGACAATATTCAAATGATTTATTACAAAAAGTATGAATATTAAAAGGATTAAATAATGAATAGAATTAAAGCTAGATATGAGCTTAAAGATTTCGACGATATTTAATGGTTTTTAGGGATTCGAATCATTAAAGATCAATAATTTAAGAAATTGTAGTTAATATACAACATTTATATCGATAAAATCGTTTACAAATTTGGTTTTACAAAGAGAAGAGCAATTATACTATTTCCAATTATAGTATTTAAGAAGAATAAGGATATAGCTTCTTTTTTTAAAATAAAGAAATATTAGAAAAAAGTTGAATTAATCTTGTATTCGACTATAACAATTAGAGCCAATTCAACATTTCTTTTCTTCAAATTAAGCGAATATAATATTAACCTTTCAAAGGATCATTTTATAACAGCAAATCATTATATTATATACTTATATAGATTTCGATACTTCTTTATTTACTATAGGGATAATTATATACTTCAAATAATAATCTTTTCAAATACTTCCTTTGTAGATAATGTGGTTACTCGGAGATCCTTTTAAGGCTATATAATCATATTGTATGATAATGCTATTATATGAAAAGCTACAAGATAAGATATAGTTATTATCTCGATTACAGAGATAGAACTTTTAAATGTAGAAAGATCGATTAAAAAGGCAATAACAATATTACAGCTTTTAAAAAAGATTAAGATATTAGTAAAAAAGCTTATTAATATCTTTTGCAATAATACTCAAACGATCCGATTGATAGTTGGGGAGAATGAAAGAATCTTTATTAAACTTAAATATATGGATATTCAGAATATATGGCTTTATTAAGAATACACTAATGGGCGATTCTTGATTATGTATTTATTAACGGCCGATATACCGGTAGATAGGCTTATTAAAAATCTTACTAAGTAAAAGTTTAAATACTTTGTTAAACTAATCAATATGCAAAACGCTAAGGATCAAATTACAAAGGTTATTGAATAATTGGTAATTATATAGTATTCGAACAAAATTAATATTATTATAATACTCTCTTTATACCCCACTATCCCAATTCTTATTCTTCATCTCTACCCCAAAGAAAATTTATTTCCAAGCAATCTTTCCATTATTATTATCATTTATCTTCTTTTCTTTCTTTTTTCTTTTTATTTTTGTTGTTGCGAGGTAATCCTCCAAAGTATACTTGTTTCCAGAGGAATCCGCTTTCAATGCAAATATACCCCGCGCCGATTTCGAAGCTATTTAAAAATCAATATATTTCAAAACATTTCGAAAAACGGCTTGAAAACGCTTTATCTCCTATAATCATATAATTAGTAATCAGAATATAAAGTGAAGAAGAAGTATTATACTTTTCCGTTGTTATCAATCTTTGCAATTAAAAAATCATTCGTTATTACATGCAAATGTATTAACAAAGATCAATACATATATATAAAGCATCAATAATATTAAGCTTTTTAGAAATTCGCGTTTTTATAGCAAATCCTATCTTTTTGCTCAACGATTAGCGATTTTATACATTGTATATACAGATAAAGATTCTTTGGCTCTTTAAATCGAGTTTTTTTGGTAAGGGTATAGGGAATCGTTATGAAAAAAATAATAAAAATGAAAGATACTATTCTAGACCCTTTATTATTTAATTTATTACTTTGTTTAACCCTTGTAGGGTTAAAACTAAGGTCCCCATCAAAATCCTATAAAATATAAATAATGTATTGCTAAAGTGATTATAGTACTTACCTTTCGACAAAGCAAGGAATCTTCATCCTCATCTTTACTCTAATCTTCATTCTTATCCTCGTCGTTACCCTCGCCAAAACCAGCTTGGAAGGGACGGGAGGGAAAGGAATCAAAGGAATAGGAAAAAGGGGAACAAAAAAGCGAAAAGCGGCGGTAAAAGTGATGGGGAAGGGGAACGGGGATATAACGAAAGTATCTGGGAAATAATCTAAAAGAATTAAAAGAAAAAGAAGAAGCAAAAAAAGAAAAAGAAGCAAAAAAAGTAATAGGAACAGAAGTAGAAGGAGAAAAAAGAGGGAGAAAAGAAATATAACAATGGGAAGCAATTAAGGCTTCCCGAGTATAAGAAAAATTCTTGATTTGGGAGTTGCAATTACGGCGGGGTATATTAATAATAATGTTATTGGTAATGTTGTTGTTGATATAATTGTTATTATTGTTGTTGTTGCTAGTGCTTATCTTTAAAGAATCGAAGGATCAAAGGATCAAAACTATAATTAAATACCCATACAATGGAAATCATAACAAAACAATAATACGCTATAAAACGATCAAACACAATAAATACACAGTGAATGCCCTCAACCATAGTTATCATCATTTATAAGATCGGTAATCTAAGCATTTATAAAATCACATGGAATTACTTATTTATACAATTACTTGTGGAGAAATTGTATATACATTATTAAATTAATTTCCGTTTATTTGTTTATATTAATAAAGGATTATACGAATAATACAGAATTGTAGATTCATTTATTTTGTTTGTTTTGTAGGTAGATTATATACTGCGCATATAATCTGAAGGGTATGTTACGCTAAAAGCATAAGGCATATGATAATCATATATTTATAGAACACTATGATCCCATATGGGCTTTGGATCTTCCGGGAGTAAGCGTATAGGCACCCTACCCATTTTTCGATCAATCGGAGCTAGAAAGCTTCGAAGCGCCAAAAGCTTAGTATACTACTAATTAAACAAGTTTTTCAAGGTTAGTATAAACGCTTTATACGTTATTATATTTATGTAGTATTAAATTTTCTCAATTAGTATACTAATTTTTTTTAGGATTATCTAAACCTATAACTACTAGTATACTATGATATCAAAGATCATTATATTGTAGATCTATAATATCATAGATCATCATACTATAGATCCTTAAGATCTCAAAATCAGATAATAATTACGTGGAATCATGTGAATATAGGTATATTAGGAACGGATGGATCTTGTATTATAAGAGACAGATAACAATACAATCACTGTTTTATACCTATACCTTTATCCCTTCCTGATATCACTTCATTATATATTCGTAGCTATCCTCCGTGATAGGATTCTATATAGAATCATTTTTGTTTAAATCTATAAAAAGATCTAACTTTTTATCTTTATAGTTTAAGTTTATAAGGACTTTTGATTGTTTTGATTTAATGTTTAAATTTATAAAAGCTTTTAATCGTTTTATATTAATATTTAAATTTATAAGAACTCTTGTTCGTTTTGTATTAATGCAAATCCTTTTTTGATTTTATTAACTTTTTATAAATTGATTTCCTATTTGATTTATTTTTCTTCTCGATTTTATCGGAATTTCTTTATAATTTAATATACTTGAATTGTTTTTTAATGGGAATCTGTATTCATTAAAATCAATATCTATTGTTTTTATCATTTTCAAGGTAAAGAAATTAAGGATTTTGTAAATTTGGCTCTTTTCTATGCTAACAAAAAAATATTCTCTTTTTAGCACTTTTAATTTAAATTTCTTTGTAGTTTGCCTTAATTGTTAAGGATTGTAAACAAATATTGTATATTCGAATACTTTTAGTTTTCATAAATCTGGCTAATAACTATTGTAAACTTCAAAAAGCATTGTAGCTTTTAAAAACGTTTTAGCTTCTTCAAAAGATAGTGTTTTTATAAAAGATCGATTCTTCAAATAAACAGTGTATAATGTTATAATTTCCTATTGAATCGGAGACATTCTTGATTTTGCCAAAAAACTTTTTGATATAGCATTTATATCCTATATTTTCTTTTCAACAACGCTGTTTATAATATACTTTCTTAAAAGAAAAGATTCAAATTGTATGCCTTTCTTCGAAATCTCTATTTGAAAGGCAATTTCAAACTTGCTTTTGTTATTATCAGCATATATTATAACAATTTTGCCATTAAACTTTATTTCGATCAATTTGAACAAATCTAAAAGTATTGGTATAATTGTAACCATAGATTTATTAGGAGTATATTTGATTCATATAAGCTTTATAGCATTATCTACAACTATTATAAAGTATTTGTTACTTAAAAGGAATATTTCTTAAATTCCAGAAAAATTATAATAAAAACGACATAAAATCGTAAATGTTTTAATAGTTATATATTTGTTGAAATATTTTTTCATTCTTTTTGTTAAGCAAAGTAAATATACTAATCTTCCTATCGACTTCCGTTTTCTTAATAATTTTAAACTTGTACATACTTTTAAAAGCTTCCAAAATTGATTATAATTAAAATAACCAAACCAACGATATACTAGATTAGATATAGATTTATAAAAATCAATATCATTTATAATAACAAACTTTTCAAATATAAAATTAATAAATTATAATACAAAATCTTATACAATATAATAGCCAAATGCTTTCTTTGCTACAAATTTCAATTGATTAAATTTTCAACAAAACATTGATTCTTTTTCGAAAATTATTTTGCATTCATTTTTGATGAGAAGATTAATAGAAATTAATTGTATTATTCCAAATTTCTTTATATACTATATATCGAGAAGTGTAAATCTGCCAATTTGTATATTTCCGCATACTATATTTAAAGCAAATGATTTATTCACAATTCGAATTTTTTGTAGTATAAGCTATTTTGTAACGTTATTCAAAGCTTTAAGCTGGTTAATAAAATGATGAAAGGCTTTTAAATCGAATACTTATTTTGAATCGTTATTATTTGCTTGAAAAAAGACATTAGGATAATAGAAAGAAGTATAATTGCCATCTAATATTACATTTGCTCTTGCTTTTTCAAAACCAGAATCTTCGTTATTTGCGGAAACTTTATAAACACGTTTTTCATTTTTTTTGAATACGCAATACTTTTTTTTAAAATGTCCATACTTTTTACAATAATAACATTGAACTTTTTCGACTCGAAATGATTTATTTCGATTGTATGATCCTCTTGATTTTCCTTTACGATCATCTCTTCCATCGCGATTGTTCCGTTTTCCTTTATTTAAGGATTCCATAGCAAATGCAACAACTTTAACTAATTTCTTGATTGTTTGAAAAAGCATTACAACTTTTTCCAATGTTTTCTCAAATATATGAATGTAAATAAAAATTGCCGTTTATGCATTATATATTAGTATATATACCAAAAACGTATTCTTTATTATTTTGTTTGTTATTGGTTCTTTTGTACTAATAAGTATTTATTAATATAATCTTAATTTTGTAAGAAAAGTTTGAATAGTTTCGTTTTTGTAATCAAATTCTTCTTTTAAAAACGATCTCATTGTATTTGCTATATAAATAATATTAAAAGTTCGATTATAAACCGATAACTTTTTTCAAACATTAACAAAATCCATACTAATATAATCCTCTTTTATTATATTGCGATAAAAAAATATAAATCCTAAAATTATAATAATTATAGCGATACTTCTCTTTTTTATAAAAGAAATTAATTTCTTTTTAAATTTTGTTTTTAAAACAATTGTTCTTTGCAATATTATATCTACAATCCTTTAACGATTTTTTATAACAAATCTATTCGTTACAAACTCTTTTGGAAACTCGAAAATAGATTGTTTTTTTTTGCTAGATACAATATTGTAGCAATTCGCGTTTGTAAACGCTATTAAGCAAAAATCGTGGTAATCCATATAATTATTTTTTGTAAAAACAATGATAAAACCCCATTTAATTGTAACTACATTTGATATGATGATATTGAAAAGGTATTAATAAAAAAATGAGGTTTTTGATGAAAATTTCGATGATGAAAATGATGAAAATAATGAAAATGTGATTTTTCCGGCGGAAATGGATAGAAAAGCAATTGTTTTTTTCGGAAAAGATATATATTATCGTTTCAATCAATAAAATGATAATCAAATTGCTTCAGTAAATATGCAATATAGGGTCATAACCTATTGTAATGGTAGAATGTATATTGTTTAATATGCTAGAAGTGGCATATGTGTTTTACTGAGTATATAAGGTGGAGACACCTAACTAGGTATAGCGCTACACGTGATTACAACAAATCTAAATTATTCTTTAAATCTATTTTTATTGATTTAATTTGATTAAATTTTATATTTATATAATCTTTATAAAATTCTTTAAATATAAATCCTTTTTTATATAAAATTTTATTAATTTTGAAAGTATTAAAAGCTATTTTATTATTATTTTTATATAATTATAACGTTATATTATTGTTACATTTGAAAATTTGAAAATTAAATC
>NGKF01000032.1:464564-477794 GCA_002162555.1 Monilinia aucupariae | reverse complement strand
GAGCCAATCGGATGGAGATGCTGGGATTGGATAGGGGATCGATCGACGGTGTGCATGTGTGTGTATGTATGTATGTATGTATGTATGTATGTATGTGCATAATGTATTATATAACTTATATGTTAATTATACTCCGTATACAATATGATTTTGTATGCTAGACATTTAGATCCCTAGATCCGAGTAGATCTCTGGATCTAGATATGTATTTACAATGTAACCCTAGAGTTACACTGCTGGATCGATATCTATTTATCTATCCATTAATCGATCAGTAAATTCAAAGCATCAACCAAAGAAACAAAAGTATTATAGCAGATCAAATCATATCTTCATATATATCTACGAGTAAACAAAAACAATATCACCACTATAAATGAAATCCAATCGAATTGCAAACCTTTTGAAAAAAATAAAAAAAATAATGATGATGATGATGATGATGATCCTCGGAAGGTAATAAGCAAGCGTAATGAATACAGCACGTTAACGTTCGATAAATAAATAAGTAGATGATTTAGCCTGATGTAGTTAAAGCTGTTTGGATAGACTAGCATTGATATACTTTTTTTCATTCGGGGTAGGGGATGATATGGTATGATATGATATGATATATGACAGGGTTAATAGATACTTGGATTGATACTTGGAAAAGATGGAATGGCATGTTCATGGGTGGGATAGAATGGAATAATGGGGTAATACTTCGAGCCCTGATTGTACTGTAACTAAGTTTAAGTATGATTATGGTTATGGTTATAAGGTTAAAAGGTTAAATAATCTCCTATATTTGCAAATCTTGAAGATCATACATGTATTTTGTTCATCTCAATCTCAATTTCATACATACCATACCATATCATCTCCTCAGCTCAGCTCAACTCGACTCAGTTCAATACCTCACCATCATCACCAGCACCAGAACCAACCATCTCAACTCCTCAAAATGCGCACCTCATTCCTCTCCATCTCATCGCTTCTCGCCCTCGCCCTCCCCCTCACCGTCCTCGCAGATTTTCATTACGGGCTCGTGGATTACACCATCACGACGGCGACAGGTCGATATGCCATGATTTTACCCGCGAGCCAGACAAACTGCACCGCCGCATATGACTTTTATCCCAAGGGACCATTTGGGTTTGAGGCACCGACGGGTATTGTACAGGGTATGTTAATTTATTTCTCAATACCTCTCTCTCTCCCCCCTTTCTCTTCTCTTCTCTTCTCCATCTCCTCTCCTCTTCCAAAGCACCAAACCATAAACCAGCTAACGTCAACCCCAAGCCGATATCTGCGGTAAAGAAGTCAAACTCAACGTCACGTCAGGTTCCTGGTACACCATCTCGCGCAATATCCAACAGGGGAACTGCACGGCCGTTAATGCGACGAGTGTGATGAGTGGTGTGAGGAGTCCGGTTTGTAGTATTGGCTGGCATAGTGGTGCTACTTATACGGATATTTGGAGGTGTCCTGGGGATATCTGTTCGAAGGAGTTGTAGAGGTGGCGTGATGAGGAGGGAAGAGGGAAGAGAGGGAGAAAATGGAACAACGTGATGGAAAATATAAGGAAGCGATGGGAACAAGTTTTTTATCTATGGGTTTGGAGATAAGATAACATCCAGGAGTACAGCGCGGATGAAACCCACTGTTGATAGCTGATGGCTAATGATCGATGGTCGATAGTCGATGGTTGATGGTTGATGGTCGATAGTCGATGGTTGATGGTCGATGGTTGGATACAATGCACGCCAGTGGTGCAAAAAAGAAAGAAAGAGAAAGCTTCACTTCACGACTTCAGATGAGATCACGACGTATATGTTGTTGATAGAAATAGCGAAGGGTTAGTCACCTAAGTATAGAGTAATGTAATAAATATAGTGTAATAATCACAGATCAATATATCCTCACGGAATGGACTCGAGTACAGCCACAGAAAACGTGACTGACAATTGATATTACCCTTAGAGATATCTGCAATTTCTTGTCCTTGCCTGCTTCAGTTTAGCGTGTGCACGGACCCGCATAGATCATGTGATTTTTCTCCACGGTTATGGTCCCCAAGAACTTCTCGAATACAAGTATATCTCTGTACTTCATGTCATCATCATCATCATCATCATTATCTGAACGATTGAGGTGGGACGATTGATAGGTATATATGTTCTTACACGATATCGACATCTTTGATTTTGTGTACTGTTAGAGTAGAGGTAGGCGGATGGATACAAATATGCAAGTCACGATTTCGTTGTTGTGTGGTTGAGTTGGAGTTTGATTGTGAGGGGTTGAGGGTTTGAGGTTTGATGTTTGGTTGAAAGGAGGGAAGGGGAGGGAAAAGAAAGAAAAAGAAAAGAAAAGAAGAAGAAAAGGGCAGAAAAGAAGAAAGGGAAAGAAGAGAAAGGAAGGAAGGGAGGGAAGGAAAATGAGAATTGGTTTGGTAAGGAAACTAGGATTCCTAGGCTTTCTTTGCTTTGGAATTAGTGTTTCCTGAGCGAACAAAGCTTCATACGGTTATTGGATGTTTTGAGGATTTGTTGTTGTTAAGTTTTCTTCTTCTCCATATGTCCGCAAATATGCCCTATTCTCCACCCTTTTTGTCTTTCAATTTGTTGCCTAATGGTTCAGTAAAATGGAGAATAGACTTTTGTGGCATGATTCACAGAATCAGCCTTTGTCAAGCGACACGGAGTTGAAAAGCCATATTGTGTATTGCAACTATTCTTTCAGTCAGGCTATGCTATCTTAGTGGAAGGGATGAGAATGCGCCCCGGAAGATCTGATGTTTTTGAAGCTTGTGGAATGCAATCAAAAAGAATTGATGTGAGGTTAAGCCAGAGACTAATGTGGATTCAGAGAGATCTGTAAAGACGAGCTTCCGATAGAATGAAATGACCTTGAACAAGCAGATATTTCGTTGGCGCGAAGTCAGTGACAACAAAGGTTCACATATAAACAGATGGGAGTTTTCAATCCTTGATTTCTGGTATTGTGTTAGTCCGTCATCTTCCAAAGACGTAGCGACATCCAAAGTTTCCTCTTGTCGAGATTCTGGGTTCTCAAAAGCCAGTTGCCATAACTTGAGTACGTTCTGCGTTTCCAACTTTAGACAAGCTTCATCAAGCTAAGTTGCTTGATTATCTTGGCTATTATTTTATCAAGGCCTTTGTCTTCTATCTTGAAGATCTCTTTCAAGCTCACGTCATCTTCAACATTGCCACTGGTTTGATCATTTTTCAAGCCATCTTCCGTTTCTTTCATTTGATTCCTATACGAAGCATTCAAATCCTTCAAATAATCCTTAAATTCTCGTTTTCAACGTATTCAAGCGTAAGCACAGATTTGTTCAGAGAATTAAATTTTTTCGGCTTATTATACCAATAGTCATGCCTTGTATAACTGTACATTGGCAAAGGTGTTGGTGGGCTATCGTTTTCTTGGGGTGAATGATCTAAATCTAATGAGCAGACCATCAGTACTCTTCCAATGAATTGGTTTGCTGCAGAATATCGTACCTAGGGACGGCTGAATTTCATGTGCATATCTTCTCTTTAGTCACTGGATTCTTCGAGGATCCAAAATGCGCTTGTCAACACAACCGAATCGCGTGATGCCATCATTATTCTCATTATTGAGAATGGACTTCCTTTCTGCCTTTCTGAAGTTCTTCAGATTCTATTCATCCATCTTTCGATTAAATTGACGTTTCCTGTGGTCAAGGTGTCATTATGTAAGAGCCTTTATTACTATGAGAGAGCTAGCACGCACGTAGGATGATATCCAAATTCGCTCTTCAATTTGTTGGCTACGTCAGGGTATGCTATCTTTTTATCGATATAAATCGTTCTATGATCGGCTTGAGCTTCAACCAGTCCTCGCAAGAGAGAAATCTGTGACTTCTGTTGGTTTGTGATCGTGTATCTAGCTCCATGGATATTTCGTTCTTAACAAAGGGGTGAACTTCCATACTATCGAGGGGAATATTCGTTAAGGATAAATATTCTGGGATTATGAATGACGTGCAACGCTGCATAGGCAGGCCGATGAGTTGTGATATATTAGCGAGGAAGAAGAATATTTTTCCAGTAACGGATTGATGTTCAAACTGAGTAGTTTGCTTTAACTGCAGATTGTAATGAAGAAAAAGAATGAAACAGCTCGATAATTATCAGTCATTTTCGTAACCCAGCCTTACAGTGCACCTGCAGTAGTTGACCAAAAGTCCCTTGCCGTGTTCCGCTTACGCGTACGTGAGCCGTTGTATCCAAAGGGGATTGGGCAGGATAATTGATTTCCAATATGATAAACAGCGATTAGATAGTTGTCCGGCAAGATCAAGTGCAATGCATATCTAAATGATTGAATGAACACCAAAGTCACACAAGGCATTGACCGGATAATAACCCCAGTCTCTTCTTCAGAAGCTAAGGTTACATTGAAAGACACGTGTATACAGTTATAACGAACAGACACCAGTCAAAGATCAAAATCACGTCAACGAAATCCAACACAAACACTTCAAATTTCTATATTATGTAATTCGAACAATTGATGATTCTGCATTTAATTGCATTCCTATGCCGCATGAATCTTACGATGAGGTTTTGGCGCATCAAGGTATGCATTGAACCTTGTGAGTTAGGTTGAGAAAAGACTATCGTAGCGTGATGCTGAGGATGTAGTAAACAACTCGGCATTACTGTTTAGCCGGTTCACCGATTCCTTGTTTCTTTGCATGCCAAGCTTTCGCATGTCAATTTCAGTTGAAGAAAGGCAAGGCTGTGAGACTGAAACCTTGGTCCCAAGTTCTGTCGCCTCGGGTTGGTGTAACTATGGGGTAACACAGCATTGAAAGTTCCCCACGTGAACTGGCTTTCATACTTGCAATTCGAAATATAAGGCTTTTTGAACATGGAAGCTCGCGGAGCACAAGTACCGTGCACGTGCAGCATTATCATCTGGAGTCACTAGGTTCCAATCCATTTTAATCTATTTCGAACTGCAGTTTCCTCGTGACAAGATGCCTCTTTTCCCCCTCTATCAAAATCTCATATTGTGGGCAAAATACATGAAGAGTATAGCAGCAGGAGTTTGCCGGCTGCGAAATGACCATAGAACTCACTTCGGGACCTAAGTCCCCGAAATATGAAGCCGAATCCCATCTTTACCTGGGTCACTTCCGGCTAATTCTGAGCTATGTGTCGAGAAATGATTGAACGTTCAACAAGACGTTATGTCTCGTAGCTTGGGGGCGACAGAAGTCCCGCGCTTTCTATTGAAAATTTTTGAAAGCTTTGTGGTTTACAAGATGGACGAGGAGAGAACAAAAGAATCAGTAAGGAAAATTCACTTGTCTATAAGAACCTTCTCTTTCCTTCCATATTTTCTAGTCCGTAGCTCAATAGCTCCTCTTTCTTTGGAGCAATTTCCATCTATATAGACTATCAAGAAGATATATAATTGTCACCAACTCCAAAAGCTTCATCAAATTCACCCAATTTTCAAGTTCAGCCATATCAATACATTTATTTTTTGAGTCAACTTCATACATTGCCCTGTTGGATCGATGAGTACCAGGGTGTACCGTCTCAATTCAATAATCTCAAAAACATACCTCAAACCATCATTCGATTGTGGTTCTTTGAACCAACTGACTGCATTACCACCATAATGTCAAGTTCTTCATATCGCTACCCATCGACAAGTCAGGTTTGTTCTTACTTTCTGTACTTGGTTCAATATACTCATAGGTTCTTTAGGAAGCTCAGACTCAATCTCAGTCTCAGGCCCAATCTCAGTCTCAGGCTCAGGCCCAAGCAAATATGAATACAGCCGAGTACACAACCAACGGACAACAAACCAACCACGACACGCAAAACCAATACATCGAAGTCAATCGTGCCTGGTCTTCCAACACCAATAGTACTCGACCTCAGACTCAGGGGCCCTCCACTTCCGACTCGGCTAGCAACACGGATTCCATGACGCCAATGGAACGTTGGTATGCCGAAACCTCCCAGCAAGCTCCCTGGAACCCCATCGGTAGTATCGGCACCACCTCGTGGAGCAATGCCGGTGTTGGGAGTTCAGATAATTATGGGAATCACCAAGAACCAATCGATGAAAACTGGAGTACCTGCGGAAATCAATCAACCAAGTAGATTGGAACGGGGTGTTGAAAGGCGAGATATGGGGTTTTGATCTTCGCACTGGTTTTTTTTTGAGGCTCGAGTGTGTAGGGTTATCCTTGCATCTACGCTCTTTTATGACAGGAGCATGGAGTGTTGGAGGTTGCGTCATGATGTTCCTTTTCAATATACTCACTCACTTGCGTTACATCACTTATTTCCTTTTCGATACCTTGACTTCAACCTAGATTTTGTCATGCCAACTTGATAAATATCATCCATCATTGACACGCGTCTGAGAGATAGAGATAGATAGCATAGAAACCAATATCTATATCATACATTATACCATATTTGTACATCTAGTGCTATATATACACGAGTATATACTGTGAGACAGCAGAATGGCTCCGACCATTCGGACCCAACACCATCACATGACCTCGCTTGGCACAAGGAGTATTTATACGATTTTCTTTTGTAGAGTAGTTTAATTCTAGCATATTATGTTATTATGTTTTTTCAACTACCTTTCTGATTGTTATATATATTCTTTATAACCTAGATTACTCATCTTGATTATTTTTCCTCCTTCGTCTTCAATATCCTTTATACCGAAACTAACTCCGTTCCCTCTCCTGATAAGTTGCTCTCTCCCAGAAGGCCATTCTTTTTATATTGTTTTCACCCCTCACTTTCTTCCCTTTTACAACACTAGTGCATAAGCATAGCCAAGCCCTTATGATACACGCGATCCACCCTTTCCCAACAACCGAGAAAAAAACCTCGACTACTGATCAAAACACCCTTTATAAGACTCGCCTAAAAATCAACACTCTAGCCAATGGATCAAAAAAGAAAGAAGCCCGACCTTGAAATAAGATCAAAATCCTCGTCATCACAGACCCTCAAATAATTCGCAGAATAGAGAGAGTAATCAAAGCCTACTTAATAACTCAGACACAGTCTTCTAGTTATCAAAAGAGTGAGTGATACTCGTATTTACAAGAAAACGAATGGCTTTTGTGTTTGTATAAACCCTGAGTGGTGGATTCGAGGGTAGCAACAGTAATCATTTGTATGCGATAGATGGTAAAACTTACTGTTGCAATGTGAAGTGCTTAGTTACTCTGGATCTCAATTCTGGAATAATCAACTCCGTTGAGTTCATGTGCGTGCAAGGAAAACACTAGTTGTGACCGATGGAGGAAATCGCTACAAGGTAAATTGCGGAATCATGTATCGACCGAGACGTACAAGTTTTTGGCGGGAGATATGATTGACTCTTATAGGGCACAGTAAAATTTGATGAACGTGGCGTGTATTATGTATGCTCGAGAGAACTGGGCGGTTGCTTTGGCTGATATGTGGATGGGGTAAAAGAGAAGAAGTCAAGTAGTGTAGGTTTTCCCCACAATGCGCAATTTGTACTGGTGCATTCCAGTCGGTGCTTCACGATGCATTGCACTCTGTGTACTATACTGATATGTAGGAGAAAATCGAAAAGAATGTTGAAGCAGTGAGACCACCAGGACATTCACCCAAACCAGCGCATCTCATCTCACCTCCTCTCCCCCCTCCCCTCCTGAAGCACCCAGCTTCGATACCAAGCCTCAAGCAAACCATCACCCATTCTCCACCACGAACTCATGATCCCCCATCTCCCTCTCATCGAACCTGCATATGAATTTCCGCAACGCAGCCCCAATATTCTAGCATGACATGCAAATTTGACATGGCGCAGCGAAGTACATGGCTCAGATATTAATTTTACACAGCCCATGCGTCAGAACTGTGCATCTGATAAAATCCGGATTGAGACGTACCAAAGCGACGACGACTTATACATAAGGATTTGAGGAATTTCATATTGGAGAGGTGGGTTGAAAGCCGATTCTGTGACGAATACAATATACAGACAGCGTGACGACGGGAACCAGTAGCGAGCCTTCGGTGCGGGGATGGAGTTCAAAGGGAACATACATACATACATACATACATACATACATACATACATACATACATACATACATACGCATTAAGGAATAAAATCCAGAAAGAGTGCGAGTGTGGTAAGATTCGCTTGGTGACCTGGAAGCCGATCGAATATGATATATGGAGCTAACGCATGATAACGCGGAGATTTGTCCTCACCGGTTCTCGGATATCCGTGGCGTCGGCACAAGTGTAATTTTTCCGATCGAGCGCGTGGATAAAGGCGGGAGGTCCAGCTATGCGAATGCTCGCAAGAGAGGATCATACATGCCATGCGTCCGGGTGACGCGGAGATATCGAAGAGGCGCACCATTTCCCACCCTGACATCCATGCGAGTTCCGAGCGCGAGCGCGAGATTGAGATTGGTGATCGTAGACTGCGCTTGGAGCTGACGTTCTCAAGGAGCTCGTAGTCGATTCCATAAGATTGGGCAGGTCCGGCGTTCTTGTTTTCTGCGGTCGGGCTGTGGGGAAATCTGAGGTCGGTGGGAAATTTCGTGTTGGTTTATTTCTTTACATGATTGGCGTGACGGGAGATAACCCGGTGGGAGACCAAAGTCTACTCAGTCGCAAAGGTTTTGCTTCATATATGGTGTGATAGTAATCACACAAATATTCCAAAGCGTTCTGGCTGTCCTGCCCATCCGTGCTGTTTGCATAATGCGACATGAATGAGTTATCATATTCACCAATGTTAATGACAAGAACCTTAAGAGAGGGACATCTGGACAGCAGTTCAGCAATATTTTCCACTTTGGCCGTTCCATCATCCAATTTGTAAAGCGCGATATATAGCAAGTTTTGGAATTGTTGTAGCGTACTTGTACAACCTAAATAAAGCGTTATGCGAAGGCTCCTCGGCTTTGTGCATGCTTGTAAAGCTTTTTGGAGCCCTTCATCTGTGACGGACTGGTCAGAATGCTTTTATTTGCCCAATCACTCCACGTAGTAGAACAGATCAGTTCGCAAGACCTGTCAATGCAAAAGGAAATGGAAAATCCAGAGGAGACATCTAGCATACTTCAAAATCTAAATACTCGATGCTAGTTCCAACATTCGCCGAAAAAAACTCCATCCAGACTTTTCTAAAGCGTAGAAGACGTTCCGCGGGATAATTTCGATCTTCCTCGTCATCTTGATCTCCTTCATCCGAATTCTCGGCATTCAAATGCCGAGAGTAAGCATACATATCCAAATCGCCATCGATCACAACTCCCACTTCCTTCGCCAACGAGATATTAGGCGGTAGAGAGGGTAATTCGAGCATATGCAATTGATCAAGGATCAACTCGGTAGATCATTTCGCATACAACAGCGGCGTAGACAGATCCCCAAAGCCTTAACAAATATACACCAAAGATCTCGATGTCTGAAGATCGAGTTGTTTCCTCAACAAAATATATATTTCCCTACTTTCGGAAGCAACAAGATACTCATGACGTGAGTAGTCGATCTAGATCCATATCCATGACCGATAAATAGACGAAGAAAAAAGAATCGGTTTTGAAATTCCACACAACAATAGTAGTAATTCATAGTCGATTTGATCTATCTATAGCCATAGCTACGCTGACCATGCGATTCGCCTATGATATATACAATAATAGATGCTTTATAAGGAAAAAGTAGAAAAAGCTTCCACACAACAATAAGGAAGAAAGAAAGAAAGAAAGCTAGCTTCATATAGCTTATATAAGAGTAGCTGACTAAGTATGTAGCTACTACTACTACTCGTACTCGTACCCACCAAGTATTGGTTAAAATTGATTATTTTCATTTTCATCTTCTCCTTCTCCTTCTCCTTCTAGGCGATCCGCATCACCGAACATTTATCACAGTGCCCACGGGGTATGAAACCAGTCAAAGAATGGGTTGGAATCCAACGCAAAGTGAAAATGCAAAGTGAGAATAGCCATCAAAATATTAAATAGAATGGAATACTCGAAGGAATATTGAGATCCTCTCGGACTAATGATGTAGTTTGGAATGGCCACCACCACCTCCATACAAAGTGCCTTATTCCATTACGAGTACGCACCAAACAGCCAAAGGAAACCCCATTGATAAAGTGCGTTATGATACACCACACCCACGAATGAGAAAATGAATCAATACAAATATCTACTTGGCAATATCTACATAGCACAGCACAGCAGCTCCATCCAACCAGCAATCACCAGATCAAGCTTCTCTTTTTTCTCTTTCCGCCGGTATGAAGAACCTTCTTTAATGAATTTACATCGTACATCGTACATCCTACATCCTACATCCTACATCCTACATCCTACATCCTACATCCTACATCCTACATCCTACATCCTACATCCTACATCCTACATCCTACATCCTACATCCTACATCCTACATTAAACCATTTAAACCTCTCTCCACCAGTATCCCAACTTCCCCCTAATTTCAATGACTATCGACCAACCCACCTCTCACACACAAGGAAAGCTTTGCGAACGACGTAAACAAACCGGGAAAAGAAAAGAAAAATAAAGTAAAGTAGATTTACTTCGCACCCTCAATGGAAAAGAAAGATTCTGCGCTCTGTTTCTTTGATTGGTAAAATGTGGGATCGAATTTAATAGCATACTGTCTACTAGTGCGATAAAAGATACCCTACTCGAGTAGAAGCATCACGAAATCGTAACCTTTTATAAATCTGCGCAGCAAGTGTTCGTGCAATTTGTGGATTTGATCAAAAAAAAGAGGAAAGAATAGGTGTGCGTAGTATCTTCCATAGAGTAGTATGGTGAAGAAAGAGATCAGGTGAACCTGTGGCTGTGAAGTATGGAGGTGGAGAGTTAAACAAAAGCAGCAGCTGTTTGGAATGAAACTTTATTATCCCAAGGTTCAGATCACTGAGATCATGCCAATCTAAGCGCAGAATAACTACCCTAACTCATGTTCTTTTCGATCTTCTGTTCTTGATTAGATTCTATACCATCCCATACTCGCTATACAACACGGGAGTATTTTTCTGATTCGCCAATGATAATCTCTGCAGCAGCCATTTCTCCACAACTATCAACCATGAGTAATTATACGTGTAAAGTGAACGCCGTGTCTTCCTATTTTATCCCCTCAAATATACTAGATATTGACCTGTGCAATTCATGACATTCGTTCATGAGCTATGTAGAACTCTCTCTGCGTCTTTTGTGTTAATGTGCCTCATGCATGATGAAATGGTTATGTTTCTTCGCGGCACTAACCTCAAGCCAAATGCAAATCGCTGCAGTCTTTTTCCCCAACTTTATGGTAAATATGAGCATATCTCAACAGCGTTCAAATAGAAAACCAAGTAAAAAACAGGTGTACAACCAACAAGCTACTAAATCAAAAACACTAAATATTTTACCCAGAGTGATTGGGAATTATAACATGCAGACCGCAATGCATTATCACATTGACGCATTGTTTTTGGCACTCAATATGGCTTATAATTGAAACGAGGACGCAAACCAAGCATCCCCTTGATCTTTACTGTCACCAACAGCGTAGGTTTCAAACCGTTATGTTTGTTCATCACCTCTCCCCCCCTTATTCTTGAAATCGAGACGAACAACAACGGAATCGGAATTACTCTACTCTATAGATTGACAAGAATCTTTATGTTGAAAGTCATTATCTTAGGGCATCAAAAAGCTATCTTGCGATAATGATTTTTTCTTTCTTTTTACAAAACGCAATACAGTACGGTTCGTGAATAACAAGTAAGTTTCCTTCCTTCACATAAGACATTCATCATCACCAGTACTAACTAGCTTACCCTATTGGTTTTTCTTTCCTTTTCCTCATTTGCTTCTTGCAGAGGCATATTTATCCATACCGTGACTACTCGAGTACACACGACTACTTTTCAAATCACTAAACTGAAGATCTCTATCCCCCTTACTGACATTGACACTAACACCCGGGTCCATATCATGAACGGCAGCGCTGCATTCAAACGATCTATCTCACTGAAATAATTTCAATCAAATATCGTTCCAAGACAACCCACAGTGCCGATGATAGGCTCTTATATGATCCTTCTACAAATCCAGATCTCGCTTTGAATCTCAACCTGGTAGGTGATGCTCCTGTCAATTGATTCAGGAAGAAGAACATGAAATTGCAGTTCATCGACACGACAACAACAGATGCGTAATCCAATCTTCTCGAATTCGAAATTTATCAATCCATAACGTTCAAGTGCATCTAGATAGGAGCCTGTCGATAAGGTTTAATTGTCCAATACACTCATTGTACTTTTACACATCTAAACATCACACTACACCCAAACATCAGAAACAGGAATAGAAATAGAAACAGAAATAGAAACAGAAATAGCAACAGAAACAGAAACATACAACGACCAAAAAACACACCAAGCCCAACATCACAAAACTTCATTCCCGAATAACCTCACCTCACCTCACCTCACCCTACCCACCTTACCCTCCCCCAACAAAGCATCACCCCATCACTATATAATTCCACCCAAACATTTTCCCTCCCAACACTATACTATACTGATACCGTACCTACATCTCTCTCGCCTCACTCGAGAACATGCGTAAATGCATTTCGATCCCTTGATCATACAAATGGAACAGCACTCTTGAGACTGCAGCGGAGGAATGAGATTGAAAATCAAGCTTCGCATTTGGAGATTGGAGATGGCGAATTGGACATTGCGGATTGGAAATTGGAAGCGGAAGCTTCTAATTATTTATTGCTGCTCAAGAGTATAGTCGATACTCAGGGTGGATAAGAAGACGCGTTCTTGAACAAGATGAAGATGCGTTCTTGAACAGTATCAACACCCAAAAAGATGACTTGTCTTTCCTTCCTTCCTTCGGCGATCAATCGTATACTCGTATTAAATAAATATCATTCTTGCTCTTTCGCATTGATGATGATGATGATGAGAATTCGAAGATTGATTGATCGATGGTGAAGAAGAAGAAGAAGAAAAACCTCTCAATCACGTGCACACCCCAACTCGAGTACTTGTACTTGAATACTATACAAATAAAATAAATACTCGAGTACTCGCATAAGTCCCCTACCCCACATTCGGGCCACCCCCTCATTTGGGCCACCATTTCACACCAAA
>NGKF01000032.1:416000-436944 GCA_002162555.1 Monilinia aucupariae | reverse complement strand
TTTCTTCAAACTTTAATCAAATCATTCAAAACTTAAACTATAATACATTTCGATATATAGCTTTTTAATGGTTATTTCAAGTTTTTATAATTCGTTATATTTATTAAGTTATCATTAAATAAAATCAAAAAAGTTGGAAATTTAATGGTTTTTATCAACGAAATTCGCTTATTTTTATTGTAGTGATAGAGTGTGTATATTGTCTAATATGCTAAAAGTGGCATATATGTTCTACTGAGTATATGAGGTGAAGATATCTAACTAGATATAGCGCTACACATGATTACAATAGCCTTTTTATGATCGAATTCGATCATCAGAATCATATAAAGAAAAGGCTTTTTAAAAAGCGTTTTTGAAAGCTTTTTGAAATGCTTTTTAACGCTAATGATTTTGTATCTCCCAAACCTTTATATAAGCCCAAAACGCACTTTGATTGGTCCATTCCAAACCCAAAAATCTATACAATTAAACATTTTGTAAAAACAACCACTTTTTCCATTACTTTCGATTTCCTAATGTTGTATATATATCCTAAGGCTTTATTAATTCTTATAGCAACAATCTATTGTTATTGTAATGTTTACGTTTCCTTTTTGAAGTTCAATATTCTATGGCTATATTGTATTGCGATACAAAAATTTCCTTAACGCTTTTCGAAATCAAGATCAAGCTTTTTGTTGTGAATCAAAAATCCAGGGTAGATTAATTGTTTTGTTAAAATATTAGCTTTTTGTTTAAAGCTTGGAATCCATATCATTCGTAATCTTTTATTTTCGATCATATTCTTTCGTATGAAATGCCATTGTATACCAATATATTTGGTTTTGCTATAGAACTTGTTCTTTTATATTCAATCAATATTGTTTTTATTGTTGCAATATAAAGTAAATATAAATAGTTTTAAAAAGGTTTGTTCTTCTAAATCGACAATTAGCTTTTCGAATTATATAACCTCTTTTGCATCCTCATTTGCGATTATAATCTTAATTTTCATTATTGTTACGCTAAATGCATAGTACGCACGTGCTTGTTGAAGCACATGTTTTATCGAAGCATGTGTTTGCTGAATACAGCGCTTTTAAAGATCTTTCAGCAATAGGTGTATAAGTTTACTAACCTCTTTAGGATTGCCGGAATTAGGATTATTGAAAACTTTTAACCTTTAATTTTAATAAATATATAAAAATACTAATCACTTTTTGATTTATAGAGTTAAAAGTATTATTATGCATTATTCTATAAAGATTCAAACTATATTTACAAGTATACAATGATTTATATCGATATCATAGATCAAAATATTGTAAATCCTTATAATTACCAAACTATACAATGATTATATATTATTACATGTAATCACTTATATGTAATATATAAAGAATGGATGGATTTTGTATTTAAAAAAATAAACAATAATACAATCATTATTTTATATCTATACCTTTATCCCTTTTTGATATCATTTTATTATATATTTGTAGTTATCCTCTATGATAGTTATAAGCCCGGTTTGTACTCGAAATCTTTACAATAACTACAACTCGAATATCGATATTATACAACTTCTCTTTTCCTTTTGATCCTCAATCATCTTTTACTACACTTTTTTTATCCTTTAGAATCATCCTTTTCATTATATTACAGATCACTTTCAATAGTTGAGCGAATTGGTCCTTTTGGTATTTATCATTTAAAAACGTTAGTTGCTTTAAGTACATTTGAAATAATATCGATCCGGATACCTTAAACTCTTCCAATTACCAATTTCGTGATTAATTGAATATTAATCCATCCTAAACTTTTTCTATAAATATTATAATTTTTGAAAAGAATCATAAACGTTATAATCAATATACTATGAACTTTGAAATCTACAATCGATACACTATTAACGTCGAAATAAATGAAATATTTAAACTTAAACTTTTTGCGGATTTTGTTTCTATTATATTGAAGGATCTTTTAAAAACTTTTTTATTTATGGAGAAGATCTATAGAATTTAAAAGAGTAAATATAATCAAAATTATAGTAATTTCCGCTATATATTCGATTGGATTATATTTATAATCGATTTATTCTACGTTTTGGAAATCTCCTAGAATACTATACAAGATTGTATTTTGAAATAAATTATTGTTTATTTATATATAAAGATTGCTTTTACTAATTCAATAATCTTAAGAACCATTTAAATCAAATATATTAATCATTTGAATAATGTATGCAATGGATAAATCGATCCGGTTAAATAATATAAAAAGTGGGAATCATTTTATACTAGAGTATTAGTTTATAATCTTTTGGAAATCAAAAAAATCCGTGGATATGAACAATTTCTGGAAATATTAAACAAATTAACACCAAATTGGTTGAAGTAGCAATTAATTATTTTAAACATTAAAAACAAGAAAAAATGCTATATTATTATCCTAAAATAATACAATAGTTTTTTTGTTGATTATGTTGATCGGATAGGTTGTAGTTTATTGCCAAAAGGATCTTTCGCCATTTAAGGATTAAAATTTCAACAATCATCCGGATCAAAGCGATAATCGAAAAGCAACAACGCTAACAATGCTATTTAGTATTGTTCTTGTAGAGAAAATCAACCAATTAGTTCAGGCTATCGTTATAAACCAGATAAATGCTATATAATTAAACTAACTTTTACTAGTAAATGCATTAAATAATTTATTCGGATTATTAGTGAAAAGTAAGTTAAAGAAATTAACAAATGCATCAAAAACAAAAAATATAATAATTTTCGAAACGTTTTAACCAAAAAGGAATGATTTTTTATTATTTAGATTAATCAATTTTATGGATCTTTACAAAGAAAAGATCTTTACAATATTGCCTTTTACATTATTAACTTAAACAAGTATATTAGCGCTTTTGCTATACTTATAATCATTTCCATATATATATTAACAAACTGTATTTTATTGAATAATTGTAGTATTATGCATATTATCAACAATGCTAGTTTTTTAGTAAACAGAAAGTATATTCTTAGCGATATTTTGAACTATATCGAAGCAGGATCATCAAACTTGCCAATAGTTGATTATAGCGAAAAGGTAATCAAAGGAATTTTGTTAAATAGTATAAATCTTATATTAATTAATATTGCGCTTATTCCTGGTTTTTATACTAATTTTGTATTCAAAACTCTACTTTGTAACAAAAGTGTTTGGTTTGATGGATTTAACGCTATTATTAGGATTGGCGATCGGATTAATAACATTATTATCGTTTAATATATTAGAAAGTATAACCTTATCTTTTTAAAATACAACGTTTATTTCAACTATTCTAATAAATTTAATTTTCCTATAAATATAAATATTATAATACTTACCAAAAAACAAAAGATTAATAAGCATTTCCTTCGATTACACGAAACGCTAAAACCTTGATTAGAATCAAGCGATTTGTGGTATAAAAGATTAAAGCATCTTGGCAAAAAAGCATTGGAATACTTAGTTAGAATAACTAGAGGAGTATGGATTAAAGGAATCATTTGGATGGAATATATCGATTGTTTATGTATTTATACTAAACAGATTGTTTTACGCTCATTTAATAATTATTAATCATTTAAACCTTTTTATAAAGTTCAATAGGATTTGTTTGATTTTCTTTATGTTTATAATAGAATGTTATGGTTGTTAATAATTAAAGATATATATAGTGAAAAAATCTTTATTTTTGTATTAATTCAAAAAATGTATAACAAAGTTTCTAAAGTTTTAAAAAACTTTGTTGTATGGATTTATTGCAAGTATAGTTTGCACATTATAATAATTAAGCAAAACAATAATATATTTGTAATAAGGATTAAAAATAATATTACATTCGAAAGATGGATTTTCGAAAAGGGTATAGAATTTGAACTTTTCTTTTTTTTTATGTATAAACTTAACGGAGAAGCGGAATGCGTAGGGTAAGAAATTATTATTAAATAGATTAAAATACGCATTTTAATTGGATAGCTGGATAAGATATAAGTAAAGATTGCTTTTACTATTATATACCTATATAATATTAATCCATTAAAAACAAAGGGTTGAAAATGCTTTAACGAAATAATTGATTCTTAATTTAAATAATACTACAAATGATATTTATTATCGCTATTACAAAAGATTATTAACAATCTTTGTTTTGATTGAAGTGCGATATATAGGTATAGTTGCCGTATATATCTTTTGAACAAAGAAAAAGAAACTGGGATTAAAGTAAAATGGTATAAAACTAATTCGCAAATATATATTGGATATTTGATCGGATATATTTTTGTTATAGCAATCTTCTGTATTTGGATCTTTATGCTTGATAAAGTTATCATTATACAAAATGTTAAATTCAATAAAAGATTTGTTTATAAAGACAATCTTCGTAATAAGATTGTTAACACTATATCAATTCAAATGATTAAGAATTTGGTTATTGAACTGGACATTCAGTAAATGGAATCGCCGGATAGTATCATTTTAAAGAATATGGATAATAAATTTATTAAAGGATTTATACAAAAAGAGTTCGAAACCACACGTATTTTTGATTTGAATCATAAACGTTTTAAATCTTCAATCTCGGGGATAATTAAAGATCAAAAAGATTAAAAGAATTTGGTGACAAAATCTTTGCTATTTACTTCAATTCATGATAATGAGCATGATACTTTATTAAATCCCGATATAATTATGGGAATTAATAAATCAATATCGGTTTCTAATGAATTAAAATCTTTATTAATTGTATTTATAGCGGAAAATAAAAGCCCGCTCGAAATAATTAATTTACGAAAGGTTTGTATGAATTTTAGTTATAGAGAATTAACGACTTTACCAAAACCATTAACATTAACATTAAATAATATTTTCAAGAACAATAAATCGAATAATATTTAATTCTTAATAACAAAAAGAGAAATATAATATTGCTTTTTATAAAAAAGAATACATTTAAAAGATCTTTTTCGCCATTTATATTTAACAAAGCTATTAAACAATTATGTACCTTATAAATAAAGATTTCTAAGTTTAACATTAATACTAAAAAGTACATTAAATTCGATGCGTTTAACAACATTAATATAATCCCCGATTATATAAAGCATTAAATAATAGATTATACCAAACGCTCAAATCGTTTACATCAATAAGCAAATAGTTACTACAAAACTAACATCTTCATTAATACCGTAATTACTCAATTATATGGATTCAGAAATGAACTTCAACAATTAAATGATTTCCATAACACTTTCTAACCTGATAAACAAAAGAATAAACTAAATAAACAAAATGATAAGTTTATTACTATATATAATATAATAGTTACCACAATAAAATATAAACCAACAATTATGCTTTTGATTTAACCCAAAGTTATAAATCTTCTATAAATATTAAAATCAACGGTATTATTATCATCGAAGTTCTTTCATAATCTTAGAATTTATATATTTGAATATTAATTCAAAATGAATTGTAATCGCGAAATTAAAGTATTACAAAATCAAAACATTTAATAAGAAATTGAAACAATATTGGCTAAATCAAAGTTTATTTTATTTTAATGGGTATTTACTTATAAAAATAATTAAAGCGATTATATTGATTATTACAAATCATAATTAATAATTAAAAAAGATCTTTAAAATATAGCGATAATCAAATCGATTTATATAATTATGTTTATTGCATAATCTTTTTGTATAATAATGGTAATAATAATAAAGAATGATTTTAAAACAAAGCAATACAATATTATAAATACTTTCGTTAATATATCTTAAGATTCTATTAGGAATTTAATTATATACTATATACCAGATGGGTATAAAGTATTTAGTAAATCCATTATTTTTGATTATGCGTTGTATAGCTTGAAAGACTCTTTTATATTTTGATATAAAAAGTTTACAAATATATTCATCAACTTGAAAATGGTAAAATACAAAAAAAAGCCTTGTATCTTTATATCTTTTGATTTCTATGTATTCATTTTGTTCTTTATTAACAATATCTAAATGATTTATTACAAAAAGTATGAACATCAAAAGGATTAAATAATGAATAGAATTAAGGTTAGATATAAATTTAAAGATTTCGACGATACTTAATGGTTTTTAAAGATTCGAATTATTAAAAATCGATAACTTAAGAAATTGTAGTTAATATACAATATCTATATCGATAAGATCGTTTACAAATTTGGTTTTATAAAGAGAAAAGCAATTATACCATTTCCAATCATAATATTCGAGAAAAATAAAGATATAGTTTCTTTCTTTAAAGTAAAAAAATATCAAAAAAAAGTTGAATCAATTTTATATTCGGCTATAACAATTAGGGCCGATTCAATGTTCCCTTCTTTTAAACTAAACGAATATAGCATTAATCCTTTAAAAGATCACTTTATAGCAATAAATCATTATATTGTATACTTATACAGATTTCGATACTTCTTTATTTGTTATGGGGATAATCATATATTTCAAATGATAACTTTTTTAAATGTTTTTTTTGCAAATGATATAATTATTTGAAGATCCTTTTAAAGCTATATGATTATATTGTATAATAGTGTTATTGTATAGAAAACTATAAAACAAAATATAATTACTATTTCGATTATAAAAGTAGAACTTTTAAATATAGAAAGATCGATTAAAGAAACAATAGTAATATTACAGTTTTTAAAGGAGATTAAAGTATTGGTAAAGAAGCTTGTTAATATCTTTTACGATAATATTTAAACGATTTAATTGATAGTTGAGGAGAATGAAAAAATCTCTACTAAACTTAAACATATGGATATTTAGAATATATGGTTTCGTTAAAAATACGCTAATAAGCGATTTTTGATCATGTATTTATTAATTGCCGATATACTAGCAGATAGACTTACTAAGAATCTTACTAAGCAAAAGTTTAAATACTTTATTAAACTAATTAATATATAAAACATTAAGGATCGAATCATAAAGGTTATCGAATGATCGGTAATTATGTAGTATTCGAACAAAATTAATATTACTACAATACTCCTTTTATACTTCACTACCTCAATCCTCACTTTTCACTTCTACCTCAAAGGAAGCTTACCTCCGAATAACCTTTTCACCATTATTATTACCTATCTTCTTTTTCTTTTTCTTCTTTTTTATCTTTACTATTGCAAAGTAATCCTTCGAAATATACCCGCTTTCAAAGGAATTCGTTTCTAACGTAAACATATTTCGCGTTGATTTTGAAACTATCTAAAAATCGATATATTTTAGAACGTTTCGAAAAGCGATTCGAAAATGCTTTATCTTCTATAATTATATAGTTAGCGATTATAATATAAAGCGAAAAAAGAGTATTATATCTTTCTATTATTATTAGTTTTTGCGATTAAGAAATTATTCGTTATTATATACAAATATATCAACAAAAGCCGATATACATGCATAAAGCATTGATAATATTAAGCTTTTTGGGAATCCGCGTTTTTATAATAGATTTTATCTCCTTACTCAACAATTAACGATTTTACATATTACATATACAAATAAGAATTCTTTGATCTTTTAAATCGAATTTTTTTAGCAAAAGTATAGAAAGTTGTTATAGAAGAAATAACAAAAATGAAAGATACTATTCCAAACCTTTTATTACCTAACTCATTACTATATTCAATCTTTAAAAAGTTAAAATCAAAATCCCTACTAAAATCCTATAAAATGTAAATAATGTATTACTAAAATGATTATAATATTTACTTTTCGACGAAACAAAGAATTTTCATCCTTATCCTTATTTTAATCTTTATTCTCATCCTCATTATTATCCTTGCCAAACGAATCGGTTTAAAAGAAATAGGAAAGTAGGGAATCGAAGGAATAAAGAAAAAGGAAACGAAAGGGCGAAGGGCGGCAATAAAGACGATGGGGAAGGGGAACGGGGGTGCAGAGAGAGTATCCCGGGGATAACCCAAAAGGATTTAAAGAAAAAGAAAAAACAAAAAGAAAAAGAGAAACAAAAACAGAAAAAGAAGGAAAAAAGAAAAGAGCAACACGGCGACGGGAAACAGCCAAAGCTTCCCAAGCACGGAAAAAGTTCCCGGCCCAGAAGTTGCAAACACGGCGAAGCATGTTGATGTTGATATTGTTGATGTTATTGTTGTTGATATTATTATTAATGTTATTGCTGCTGTTTTTGATAGCTTAAGGAATCGAAGGATTAAAGGATCAAAGTTACGATTAAATACTTACACAATGGAAATCACAATAAAACAACAATATATTATAAAACGATCAAATATAATAAACATATAATGAATGCCCTCAACCATAATCGTTATTACTTATAGGATTGGCGATCCAAGCATTTATAAAATCACATAGAATTATTCATTTATATAACTACTTATACAACTATCCGCGAGGAAATTGCATATATATCATTAGATTAGTTTTCGTTTATTTGTTTACATCAACAAAGGATTACACGAATAGCGCGTAATTATAGATTTATTTATTTTGTTTGCTTTGTAGTTAAATCATATACTGCGTATATAATTTGAAAGATATATCACGCTAAATACGTGATATGCACGTGTTTATTGAAGCATGTGTTTTATCGAAGTATATATTTGCCGAATATAACATTCTTAAAGATCTTTTAATAATAAGTGCATAAGTTTATTAATTTTTTTGGGATTGCCGGAATTAAGATTATTGAAGGCTTTTAGTCTTTAACTTTAATAAATGCATAAGAATACTAATCACTTTTTGATTTATAGAGTTAAAAGCATTATTATATATTATTCTATAAAGATTTAAACTGTATTTATAAATATACGATGATCTATATCGATATCATAGATTAAAGTATTATAAATCTTTATGATTATTAAGCTATACAATGATCATGTGTTATTATATATAATTACTCATATATAATATATAAGGAGTGGATGGATCTTATATTTAGAAGAATAAATAACAATATAATTATTGTTTTATACCTATACCTTTATCCCTTCCTAATATCACTTCATTATATATTCGTAGTTATTCTCCGTGATAATTATACAAAGTGTTATAGATTTTTGCTTATTTAAAAACCATATTATCGCATCTTCGTATTGAATAACAATCACTTCTTATATCGATTTTTGGTTCGCTTTTAAGCTCTATATAGCATTTATAAAAATATCGTAAAAATGTAATAAATGCTACAATCGATTCGAGTAAATTGTATTAACATCGATCGTGTTATCAAAGAATTCCAGGAAATGATTTACAAGAATTAAATGCTTTCTTTCAAAAGTATACATTACTTTTGCGAGTTAATCAATTGGAAACGCGAGATTGCTTTTTATCCTGTTTATTAAATAAATCTTTAATCCAATAATTTGTAAATATAAAGCTTTATCGCTTTCGTTAAATAGCTCTACTATTGTAGCTAGTTTTAGTATAATACTAGCAAAAAGAAAAAGATTCCGAAACATTGAATTATAGATTTTGAATCGTTTTAAAAGCTTTTTGATGTATACTTTCTAATATATTTTAAAAGATTTTTGAACTTTATTCCGTTCGATTTGGATTCCTAAAAAGATTTATATCGATTTAAGATCTTTACATTTTCATCTTCAATCTATAATCTTTTTATCACGAAGAATAGCTACGAATATATAATGAAATGATATTAGAAAGGGATAAAGGTATAGATATAAAATAGTGATTATATTATTGTCTATCCTTTTAAATATAAGATCCATTCACTTCTTATATATTATATACAAATGATTATATGTGATAACACGTAATCATTGTATAGCTTTATAATCATAAGGATTTACAATACTTTAATCTATAATATCGATATAAATCATTATATACTCGTATACAAAGTTTGGATCTTTGTAAAACAACGTTTAATATTGCTTTTAGCTTTGTAAATTAAAAAGCGATTAGTATTTTTGTATATCTATTAAAATAAAAGCTAAAAGCTTTTAATAATTCTAATTCTAATAATCCCAAAGAGATTAGTAAATTTATACTCTATTATTAAAAGATCTTCAAAAGCATTGTGTTTAGTAAATATATGCTTCGATAAAGCATATGCTTTAATAAGTATATATATATTACGCATTTAATGTAATATACCCTTTAAATTATATGCGTAGTATATGATTTATTTACAAAGCAAACAAAATAAATGAATCTACAATTATATACTATTTGTGTAATCCTTTGTTAATGTAAACAAACAAACGAAAACTAATTTAATGATGTATATGCAATTTTTCTATAGGTAGTTGTATAAATTAGTAATTCTATATGATTCTATGGATTCTTGGATTATCGATCTTATAAATAATGACGATTATAGTTGAAGACATTTATTATATATTTGTTGTATTTGATCGTTTTGTAATGTATTGTTGTTTTATTATGATTTCCATTGTTCAACTATATAATAATAGCTTTGATCCTTTGATCCTTTAATTCTTTAAGTTATCAAAAACAACAATAATAACAATAACAATAATCAACAATAACAATATTAATAATATCAATATTAATATGCTTTGCCGTATTCGCAACTTTCGAGCCGGGAACTTTTTTATGCTTGAGAAGCATTGGTTGCTTTTCGTCGCTGCGTCTCTTTTTCCCTTCCTTTTTCTCCTTTTACTTTTGCTTCTCCTTTTTCTTCTCTTTTTGCTTTTTTTTCTTTTTTTGATTCTTTTGGGTTATCCTTAAGATACCCTCTTTGTACCCTTGTTCTTTTTTCCCATTGCTTTTATTATTGCTTTTCGCTTTTTCGTTCCCTTTTTCTTTACTTCTTCGATTTCTTTTTCTTTTGTTCCTTTTAAATTGATTCTTTTGGCAAAAATAACAACGAGGATAAGGATAAAAATCAAAATAAAAATGAAGATAAAGATTTTTTGCTCCATTGGGAAATAAATACTATAATCACTTTAGCAATATATTATTCATATTTCATAGGATTTTAATAAAGATTTTGGTTTTAATCCTTTAAAAGTTGAATATAATAATGAGTCGAGCAATAAAAGGTTTGAAATAGTATCTTTCATTTTTATTATTCCTTTTATAGCAGCTTTTTATACTTTTACCAAGAAAATTTGGTTTAAAAAGCTAAGGAATCCTTATTTGTGTATACAATGTATGAAATCGTTAATCGTTGGGCAAAAAAATAAGATTTGCTATAAAAACGCGGATTCCCAAAAAGCTCGATATTATCGATACTTTATATATATATATCGGCCTTTGTTGATATATTTGTATATAATAGCGGATGATTTTTTAGTTGTGAAGATTAATAACAATAAAAAGATATAATATTCCTTTTTCGCTTTATATTATGATCGCTAATTATATGGCTATAAGAAATAAAGTGTTTCCAGGTTGTTTTTCGAAATGTTTTGAAATATATCGATTTTTAAATAGCTTTGAAGTTGGTGCGGGGTATGTTTATATTAGAAACGAATTCTTTTGAAAGTGAGTATACTTCAAAGAATTATTTCGCGGTAGTAAAGATAAAAAGGAAGAAAAAGGAAAGGAAGATAAGTATTAATAATGGTAATGAAAAAGTTGTTTAAAAATAAGCTTCTTTTGGAGTAAAAGTAAAGAGTGGGGATTGGGGTAGTAGGGTATAAGGAAAATATTGTAATATTAATTATATAAATACTATATAATTACTAATCATTCGATAACCTTTATAATTCGATTCTTAGCGTTTTGTATATTAATTAGTTTAATAAAGTATTCAAACTTTTGTTTAATAAGATTCTTAATAAGCTTATTTATTAATATATCGATAATTGGTAAATATATAATTAGGAATCGCTTATTAGTATATTCTTAATAAAGCTATATATTCTAAATATTCATATATTTAAGTTTAGTAGAGATTCTTTCATTTTTATCAATTATTAATCGAATTGTTTAAATATTATTGCAAAAGATATTAATAGGCTTTTTCATCAATATTTTAATCTTTTTTAGAAGCTTTAATGTTGTTATTGCTTTTTTGATTAATCTTTTCATATTTAAAAGTTCTGTTTCTATAATCGAAATAGTAATTGTATTTTGTTTTGTAGCTTTCTATATAATAGTATTATTATATAATATAATTATATAGCTTTGAAAAGATCTTTGTATAATTATATCATTTGCAAAGAAAGTATTTGAAAAGGTTATTATTTAAAGAATATGATTTTCTTCATAGTAAATAGAAAAGTATCGAGATTTGTATAAGTATAAAATACAATAATCGATAATTGTTTAATAATCTTCTAAAAAGTTAATATTATATTCGTTAAATTTAAAGAAAGGAAAAGTTGAATTGGCTCTAATTGTTATAATCGAATATAGGATTGATTTAACTTTTTCTTGATATTCTTTTACTTTTAAAAGAGGAACTATATCTTTATTCTTTTCGAATATTATAATCGAAAATAATATAATTGCTTTTCCTTTTGTAAAACCAAATTTGCAAGCGATTTTATTAATATAAATGTTGTATATTAACTATAATTTTTTAAATTGTTGATTTTTAATAATTCGAATTTTTAAAAACTATTGAATATCGTCAAAATCTTTAAGCTTATATTTAGCTTTGATTCCATTAACTATTTGATTCTTTTAATATTTATATCTTTTATAATAAATCACTTGGATATTGTTAACAAAGAATAAAATAAATATATAGAAATCAAAAGATATAAAAATATAAAGCTTTTCTTTACACTTTATCATTTTCAAATTAATAAATATATTTGTAAATTCTTTATATTAAAGTGCAAAGAAATCTTTTAAACCATACAACGTATAATCGAAAATAATAGATTTACTAGATACTTTATACTCATTTAGTATATAGTATATTATTAGATTCCCAATGGAATCTCGAAATATATTAACGAAAATATTTATAATATTATATTACTTCGTTTTAAAATCATTTTTTGTTATCATTACTATTATTATACGAAAGAACTACATAGCAAACGTAATTGTATAAATCGATTTGATTGTTATTATATCTTAAAGATCTTTTTTAATTATTAATTGTAATCTATAACGATTAATATAATTGCTTTGATCATTTTTATAAATAAATATTTATTGAAATGGAATAGGTTTTGATTTAGCCGATATTGTTTTAATTTCTTACCAAATGTTTTGATTTTGTAATATTTTAATTTTGTGGTTATAATTCATTTTGAACCAATATTCAAATATATGAGTTTTAAGATTATAAAAGAATTTTGGTAATAATAATGCCGTTGATTTTAATATTTATAAAAAATCCATAACTTTGAGTTAAATCAAAAACGTAATTGTTGATTTATATTTTATTGTAATATCTATTATATTATATATAATAATAAACTTATTATTTTATTCATTTAGTTTATTCTTTTATTTATTAAACCAAAAAATATTATAAAACTTATTTAATTATTGAAATCCATTTCTGAAACCATATAATTAAACAATTACGATACTAATGAAAATATTAGTTTTGTAATGATTATTTGCTTATTAATGTAAATGATTTGAGCGTTTAATATAATTTATTATTTAATGCTTTATATAATCAAGGACTATATCAATATCGTTAAACATATCGAATTTAATATACTCTTCAATATTGATATTAGATTTAAAAATCTTTATTTGCAAAATACGTAGTTGTTTAGTAACTTTGTTAAATATAAATGGCGAAAGAGATCTTTTAAACATATTTTTTTTTATAAAAAGCAATATTATATCTCTTTTCTCGTTATTAAAAATCGAATAATTATTCGATTTATTATTCTTAAGAATATTATTTAACGCTAATATTAATAGTTTTGATGGAATCGCTGATTCTTTATAATTAAAGTCTATACAAACCTTTTATAAATTAATCATTTCGAACGGGTTCTTATTCTTCATTATAAATACAATCAATAAAGATCTTAGTTCATTAGAAACCGGCATTGATTTGTTAATTTTTATAACTATATCGGGATTTAACAAAATATTATACTCATTATCATAAATTAAAATAAATGGCAAGGATTTTATCATTAGATTCTTTTGATCCTTTTAATCTTCAATTATTTTCAAAATCGAAAACTTAAAATGTTTATAATTAAAATTAGAAATATATATAGTTTTAAGCTCTCTTTGTATAAATTCTCCGATAAGTTTATTATTTACATTCTTTAAAATAATATTATCCAGCGATTTCATTTATTAAATGTTCAATTCAATAATCAAATTCTTAATCATTTGAATTAATATAACATTAACAATCTTGTTATAAAAATTGTTTTTATAAATAATTCTTTTATTGAATCTAACATTTCGTATAATAATAATTTTATTAAATATAAGAATTCAAATATAAAAGATTGCTATAATAAGAATATTGTCACGCTAAGAGCATGAGGCACGTGATAATCACGTGTTTGTAGAACACTGTGATCCCACGTGGGCCTCGGATCTTCCGGGAGTAGGCGCATAGACACTCTACCCACTTTTCGATCAACCGGAGCTAGAAAGCTCCGAAGCGCCAAGAGCTTGGCATATTACTAATTGAGCAAGTTTTTAAGATTAATATAAACGCTTTATACGTTATTATACTAATGTAATATTGGATCTTCTCAATTAGTATACTAGTCTTTTTTAGGATCATCTAGACCTATAACTATTAGTATACTATGATATCAGAGATCATTATATTGTAGATCTATGATATCATAGATCATCATACTATAGATCCTTAAGATCTCAGAGTTAGATGATGATCACGTGGAATCACGTGAATATAGGTATATTAGGAACGGAGGGATCTTGTATTATAGGAGACAGACAATAATACAATCACTGTTTTATACCTATACCTTTATCCCTTTCTGATATCACTTCATTATATATTCGTAGCTATCCTCCGTGATAAATATATTTAATCAAATATTCAATATATATTTGCAAATTAATTTTATATTATTTTATTTTAATCCCAGTTTTTTTTTCCTTGTTTAAAGGGTATATATAGCAATTATATTTATATATCGCATTTTAATTAAAACGAAGATTATTAGTAATCTTTTATAATAACGATAATGAATACTATTTATAATATTATTTGAATTAGAAATTAATTATTTTATTAAAGCATTTTTAATCTTTTGTTTTTAATGGATTAATATTATATAAATATATAACGGTAAAAGTAGTTTTTATTTATATTTTATTTAGCAATTCAATTGAAATGTACATTTTAATTTGTTTAGTAATGATTTTTTGCTTTGTACATTCTATTTCTCTATTAAGTTCATACATAAAGAAAAAGAAGAGTTTAAGTTTTATATTCTCTTTGAAAATCCATTTCTTGAATATAGTATTATTTTTGATCTTTATTATAAATATATTATTGTTTTATTTAATCATTATAATATGAAAACCATATTTGCGATAAATCCATATAACAAAGTTCTTTAAAACTTTAAAAACTTTGTTATATGTTTTTTAAATTAATATAAAAATAAAGATCTTTCTATTATATATATCCTTAATTATTAGCAACCATAATACTTTATTATAAGTATAAGGAAAATCGAACAAATCCTATTGAATTTTATAAAAAGGTTTAGATGATTAATAATCATTAAATAAGTGTAAAACAATTTGTTTAATATATATATATAAACAATCGATGTATTCTACCCGAATGATTCTTTTGATTCGTATTTTTTTAATTATTTTAATTAAGTATTCCAATGTTTTTTTATTAAGATACTTTGATCTTTTATATTATAAGTCGCTTAATTCTAATCAAGGTTTTATTGTTTTGTATAATCGAAAAAAATGCTTATTGATTTTTTGTTTTTCGATAAGCATTATAATATTCATGTTTATAAGAAAATTAGATTTATCAAAATAGTTGAAACGAGTATTATATTTTAAAAAGATAAGATTATGTTTTCTAATGTATTTATTGTAGTGGTAGAGTGTGTATATTGTCTAATATGCTAGAAGTGGCATATGTATTCTACTAAGTATATGAGGTGGAAACACCTAACTAGGTATAGCGCTACATATGATTACAACAACCCCCCTATAGTCGAATTCGATCATCAGAATTATATAAAGAAAAAGCCTTTTAAAAAGCGTTTTTGAAAGCTTTTTGAAATGCTTTTTGATATTAATGATTCTATATCTCCCAAACCTTTATATAAGCCCAAAACACACTTTGATTGGTTTATTCCAAACCCAAAAATCTATACAATTGAACTCTTTATAGAAACAACCATTTCTTCCATTACTTTCGATTTTTTAGCGTTGTATATATGTCCTAGGGCCTTATTAATTTTCGCAACAACAATCTATTATCATTACAATACTTACATTTCCTTTTGGAAGTTCAGCATTTTACGGTCATATTGTATCGCGATACAAAAGCTTTTTTAACGCTTTTCGAAATCAAGATTAAACCCTTTACTGTGGATCAAAAATCCAGAGTAGGTTAATTGTTTTGTCAAAATATTAGTTTTTTGTTTAAAGCTAGAAATCCATATTATTTGTAATCTTTTGTTTTCGACCATATCCTTTTGTATAAAATGCTACCATATACTAATATACTTAGTTTTGCTATAGAATTTGTTCTTTTGCATTTAATCAATGTTGCTTTTGTTATCGCAATATAGTGTAAATATAAATAGTTTTGAAAAGGTTTATTCTTCTAAATCGACAATTAGCTTTTCGAACTACACAACCTCTTTTGCATCTTCATTTGCGATTATAATCTCAACTTCCATTATACAGAGTGCTGTAGATTTTTGCTTATTTGAAGATTATATTATTGCATTTTTGTATCGAATAACAACTATTCCTTATATCGATTTTCGATTTGCCTCTAAGTTTTATGTAGTATTTGTAAAAATATCGTAGAAACATAACAAATGCTACAATCGATTTGAATAAATTGTATCAATATCGATTGTATTATTGAGAAATTCTAGGAAATGATTTGCAAGGATTAAATGCTCTCTTTCAAAAGCGTATATTACTTTTGCAAGCTAACCAATTGGGAATGCAAGATCGCTTCTTGTTCTATTCATCAAATAAATCCCTAATTCAATAATTTGTAAATATAAAGCTTTATTGTTTTCGCTAAATAGCTCTACTATTATAGCTGGTTTTAGTATAGTGTTAGCAAAAAAAGGGAAATTTCGAAACGTTGAATTATAGATTTTGAATCGTTCCAAAAGCTTTTTGATATATGCTTTTTAGTGTATTTTGAAAGATCTCTAAACTTTATTCCGCTCGATTTGGATTCTTAAAAAGATTTGTATCGATTTAAGATCTTTACACTTCCATCTTCGATCTATAATCTTTTTGATTGTATTAACCGCGGATCGCGATCCCAATATTAGCAAATCGTTTACATAAAGTAAGATGTATACTTCTCTTCCAATAAACAAATTAGAATCTATTGATGAAGCTTGTAAATCTATGCTTTTAAAGAACAATTTAATTGCTTGTTACTATACTCTTAAAGCTTGTTTCAACCCATAAAATGATTTTTTAAGTTTGAAGTAACTATTAGTAAAATTCAAAACAAATACTTCTTTAAAGAATCGTAAAATCTCCATCAAGATTTCAACATCGATTAATTCCTTATTCAAGAACGCCATATCAACGTTCATATTGTCGATTTCTAAATCCTTTTTTGTTGCTTTGGTAAGAAAGGCTTGCAACGTAGAATATCTTGCAACTTCTATAAATGTTTCTATAAAATCGATTCTATACTTTTGCAAAAATCCTTTAACTATTAATCTAACTTTTCTTTTTTCTAGCTTACCATTTTGATTAAGCTTATTCCGTAAAACCTATTTAAACTTCAAAAGTCTTTTCCCTTTTGAAGAGAATTCATTAATTACTTCAAAAGTATTATTGTTTTTCAAGCTAATCAACTTTGTTTTAATTACTTTTATCCATACTTCAAAATTCGAATTTAAAGCGTCCTTTAAATCGATAATTTTAATATTAACATTTGTATACGGATATACTACGTTAAAGTTCTTTATAGGGTATTATACCTTCCTTTTATTCTTTACAACTTCTCTAGTTCCAGCTTAAACTTACAAACCGCAAACTATAGTTATTATAGAAAAAGCCTTTTTTGGGCGAGGATTCTGTATAAAATCATCTTTGTTTGAATCTATAAGGAGACTTAACTTTTTATCTTTATAATCTAAACCCATAAGAACTTCTAACTATTTTGATTTAATATCTAAACTTATAAAAGCTTTTAATCGTTTTATATCAACATCTAAGTTTATAAAAACTCTTACCCGTTTTGTATTAACGCAAATCCTTTTTTGATTTCGTTAATCTTTTATAAAATGATTTCCCATCTAATTCGCTTTCCTTTTCGATCTTATCGGAGTTTCTTTATGATTTAACATATTTGAATCGTTTTTCAATAAGAATCTGTATTCATTAAAGTTAATATCTATTGTTTTTATTGTTTTCAAGGTAAGGAAATTAAAAAGCTTATAAATTTGGCTCCCTTTCATACCAACAAAGAAATATTCTCTTTTTAGCACTTTTAATTTAAACTTTTTCATAGTTTGCCCTGATTGTTAAGGATTGCAAGCAAATATTGCACATTCGAATACTCTCAACTTTCGTAAATTTGGCTAACGATTGTTATAAACTTTAAAAAGTATTATAACTTTCAAAAACGTTTCAACTTTTCTAAAAGGCAATGTTTTTGTAGAAAACCGATTCTTCAAATAAATAGCGTACAATGTTATAATTTCCCATTAAATCGGAAACATTTTTAACTTTGCCAAAAAACTTTTTGATATAGCATTTATATCCTATATTTTCTTCTTAACGATGCCGTTCATAACGTACTTTTTTGAAGGAGAAAGCTCAAATTGTATGCCTCTCTTCGAAATCTCTATTTGAAAGGCAATTCCAAACTTGCTCTTACCGTTATCGATATATATTATAACGATTTTGCCATTAAACTTTGTTTCAATCAATTTGAACAAATCCAAAAGTATTAGTACAACTATAGCCGCGGATTTATTAGGAGTATATTTGATTTATATAAACTTTGTAGTATTATCCACAACTATTATAAAGTATTTGTTATTCAAAAAGAATATCTTTTGAATTTCAGAGAGATTATAATAAAAACGATATAAAATCGTAAGTGTTCTAATAGTCGTATATTTGTTGAAATGCTTTCTCATTTTTCCTGCTAAACAGGGTAAATATATCGATCTTTTTATCGATTTCCGTTTTCTTGATAATTTTAAACCTATACACGCTTTTAAAAGCTTTTAAAGCTAATCGTAATTAAAGTAACTAAACCAACAATATACTAGATCGGATATAAACTTATAAGGATTAATATCATCTATAGTAACGAACTTTTCAAATATAAAGTTAACAAATTGTAATACAAAATCTTGTACAATATAGTAGCCAAATGCTTTTTTTGTTGCAAATTTTAATTAACCGAACTTTCAACAAAACGCTAATTCTCCTTCGAAAATTATTTTGTATTTATTTTTAATAAAAAGATTGATAGAAATCAATTATATTATCCCAAATTTCTTTATATATTATATATCGAAAAGCATAAATTTGCTAATTTGTGCATTTTCGTATATTATATTTAAAGCAAATAATCTATTTGTAATTCGAATTTTTCGTAGTATAGATCATTTTGTAACGTTATTCAAAGCTTTAAGTTGATTAGTGAAGTAATAAAAAGCTTCTAAATCGAGCATTTACTTTGAATCGTTATTATTTGTTTGAAAAGAGATATTAGGATAATAGAAAGAAATATAATTGCTATTTAATGTTATATTTGCTTTTGCTTCTTTAAAGCTAGAATCTTTACTATTTGCGAAAACTTTATAGATACGTTTTTTATTCTTTTTAAATATACAATACTTCTTTTTGAAATGTTTATATTTTTTACAATAATGGTATTGAACCTTTTCGATTCGAAATGATTCATTTCGATTGTATAATCCTTTTAATTTTCCTTTACAACCATTTTTACGATTACCTTTTTTATTGCAATTGTTCTGTTTTCTTTTATTTAAAGATTTCGCAACAAATGCAATAGCTTTAATTGGCTTTTCGATTGTTTGAAAGAGCGCTATAGCCTTTTCCAATGTTTTCTTAAATATATGAATGTAAATAAAAGTCGCCGCTTATACATTATGCGTTAGTATGCATGCCAAAAATGTATCTGTTACCATTTTATTTATTATTAGCGCTTTTACACTAATAAATACTTATTGATATGATTTTAATCTTATAAAAAAAATCTAAATAGTTTCGTTTTTGTAATCAAACTTTTCCTTCAAAAACGATCTTATTGTATTTGTTATATAAATGATGTCAAAAGTTTGATTGTAAATCGACAACTTTTTCCAAACGTTAGTAAGATCTATATTAACATAGCCCTCTTTTACTATACTGCGATGGAAAAGTGTAAGTTTTAAAGATATAATAATTATAGCGATACTCTTTCTTTTTATAAAAGAAACTAATTTCTTTTCAAATTTTATTTTTAAAACAATTGTTTTTTGTAATATTATATCCATAGTTTCTTAACAACTTTTTGTAGCAAGTCCATTTATTACAAGCTTCTCTGGAAACTCGAAAATAGATTGTTTTTCTTTGCTAAATACGATATCGTAGCAATTTGCGTTTGCAAACGCTATCAAGCAAAAGTTATAGTAATCCGTATAATTGTTTTTTGTAAAAACAATAATAAAACTTTATTTAGTTATAACTACGTTTAATATAATGGCGTTGAAGAGGTATTGATAAAAAAATAAGGTTTTTGATGAAAATTTCGATGATGAAAATGATGAAAATGA
>NGKF01000032.1:347347-406958 GCA_002162555.1 Monilinia aucupariae | reverse complement strand
CCCCCCCTTCTCTTCCCCCTCATATTCTTCCTGTAGTCCAAAAACACTTTACTTTCCTCCTTGAGAGGCTTCTGTTCTTTGACTCCTCAGCCAGCCAATCGTTCCAGAGTTTATTATATCTTGCAAGAGCTGAATATAACAAACATACTCGAGTACATACATACTAATTACTATTTCGTTCGTATAGAGTACAAACTGCACTTGAAGCTGTCAGCTCCCTCTCTCTACCTCAAAATAATCTTCAAAAATGTTCGCTCTACTCTCCTACGCCACAAACCTCTCAATAATCTACTTCGTCCTCACCATATCCCTCTACATGATCTCTCCCATCCTTCCCCTCGCCGGTTTCTTCGCCCGTCTCCTCGCAGGCTACATTTCCCTCGTCCTCTGCGCTTGTTACGGCGTTTTCATATCCATCCTCCTCCGTCTCGTGGGGAATTATCGCATCTCCCAATGGGCCGTCGCCCGCTCCTTCAAATGGACCATGTGGTTCACCACCGGCGTAACCTTTGACGTCCAAGACCCTCACAACTATCTCGGCGCCACGCGCCCCGCCGTCTTCATAGGAAACCATCAGACCGAACTGGACGTCCTCATGCTGGGCTGCATCTTCCCGCGGTACTGTTCCGTGACGGCCAAGAAGAGTTTGAAGAATGTTCCGTTCCTGGGTTGGTTTATGAGTTTGAGCGGTACGGTGTTTATTGATCGAGGGAATGCGAAGGATGCGCGACAGGCCATGGCCGGGGCAGCGACGGAGATTCGAGACGAGAAACAGAGCGTGTATATGTTTCCAGAGGGAACGAGAAGTTACGCAAAGGAGCCCACGCTGTTGCCTTTTAAGAAGGGGGCGTTTCATTTGGCGGTTCAGGCCGGGGTACCTGTCGTGCCCATTGTGGTGGCTTGCTACAGCGATGTTCTGCATGTGCAGAGTTGGAGGTTTCGATCGGGGAGGATACCGGTCAAGGGTGGGTTTTCTCTTTTGCATCCCTTGGTAAGCTACGTCTGAACGGTCGAGACTAATCTGGGGAATGATATAGTGCTGAAACCCATCGAGACGAAAAATTTGACTTCGGCCGACGTTGAAGATCTAACGAGAGATACGAGAGAATTAATGTTGAAGGAGCTGGTAGCTCTAACCTCGAGGAAAGAAGGAAAACCCATCCCTCTACCGACACAAACCGCCGATGGGACTGTGCAAGCCACTGGTGTGGATGCACAAGTGGAACATCACGTCCTGTAAGGGCCATGCATGGCATTGGGAAGGAAGACATCACGCATGGAGGGACATGGATACGCACAAAACTGGAAACCTTGGCATGGGAGAGGATCAAAGGGAATATATGCATGAAAAGGGATCAGAAAAAGGGATATGCAAATGGGACAGGGAAACATGGAGAGAGAGGGAAAAAAGATATGTTGAAGCATGTGGCATGACGATGAGCCAGAGATGACCCAAAGGATCTTCCAAGGCCCTCTCTCGTTCAGTGAACGAAAAAAAACACGACGTGGTCTTGCATGACCAGGGAAGGGAGCATATGAGCATGGTGCTACAAGTAGAATGCGAGAGATGCCAAACGGTGATAGATACCCGGTAGAGTTTGAACTTTTACTACATGAGCAATAATAAATGGAAAGAAATCATTATGACCTATTCACGCAGCGGCACTCTTCACGCAACTGTGTATTCGCATCCCATCTTTGCATTTCTCGACCCAACGCATCTGTCAAACAGAAGAGTAAACTAAACATGCTCTCCACAAACCAGCACCACCGCGCCACACCTCAACCCCTCGAGTTCGACCACAGACAAGAAGTGACAATATTCACATCATAAAGACCCTTACCTACTCGAGTATACTACAGTAAAAAAGCTCCCTTTTCCTCTCCACCGCCCGGTTTCAAACCGCAGTAGAACCTAACATCCAACATCCAACACCTAATACCAAACTCCGAATTCCGAACTCCACACGCCCATCCATGCATCCATGCATCCGTTCATTACTTGTTTACTTACTTATATACCAACAACCCCAGTGCCATGCCATTCTATGCCATTCTATGCCATGCTATGCCATGCCATCACCATCCCCTCACACCTCACACCTCACCCCAACACACCACAACACACCACAACACACCACAACACACCACACACCTTTAAACGGCCGAGAAGCCCAGTTTCCCAAAGAGACTATCCATGGCAACCCATTGTCTTCCACACTTATCAAGATACCGCTCCACCACAGCTTTCAGCGTCGTGAAACGCGCGCGATTATGTTCTGCCAATGCGGAGATGAGTTCTGTGAAGCGATTGTGTTAGTATGTATACTGTACGAGGATAGTCTGGAGAGAGAAAGAACTATGAGATGGAGAAGGGGGGGGATTGGGATAGAGTTGAATGGAACAGGATGGGATGGGATAGGATGGAAATGTTTCATACCTTTATCTGTCCCCCTAGCATTTGCCTTGGCTTTATCCACATCAAACAAGGTGGAAAAATATAATAGTTGATTGTACATCATTTTTTCCGTGTAAGCATAGCGCATCTTGCCCAAGCATCCGTGGGCTAGACCTTTGGGGCCGAGACATCGATGCCCATAGACGCTCATCTGTCTCGTGCGATTTCCACATGCTTGATCATCGCACACAAGCCAGCCTTCGTAATATTTACACGATTCGTGACGGATTTGGTGCTCGAGTTGTGTCATGATGGAGAGGGGGGGGAGGGTAGTACCGCAGCGACAGATGATGCCAGATGGGGAACAATTGGCCGTGCTATGAAGGAGACCTTCGAATCCAAAAGTAGCTTTGCAAGATCGACAACGGAGAGTGAGACGAGTGGAGTCCTTGAAACGGACAGAGTCGTCGATTTGACTTTCGAGAGGGTGGATCTCGGCTTCGTTACTGCCTGATGAATTGTTGTTGTTGATGCTATATTTGCGGGCATCAAGTCCGAGGCAATCTGCCAGTCGTACGGTATCTGTGCCAGAAATATTTGCACACAATCGCTCGACAGGTGGGAAAATCTGTTTGTAGAGATACCATTCAACATCTGGTTTGAGATCCGAATCACGCCTCATGACATCTTGTGGTGTAAATGAACGTTTAGCGGCACTCTCGGATGTTTTCCCTTCTCCTGTCACGATATAGGCGATAACATCATCCTTTCGAACTTGCTTTCCTTTTGCCAATTCCCGTAAAGCGACTTGAACTTGCGGCATATTATCTGCATTAGGATAATCCTTGGGTGCCTTTCCGAGTTTCGTATAGATTGTATATTTCTGAACTGGAACACTTCCTTCTCTCATTTTCGTTGCAATTTCACGGAGGTAATCGTGAATTCGCGTGATGACAGCTTCTGCATCATCGCCAGAAAGAATTTCATTCAAAAGTTGTGATGAAACTTCTTTTGACAAATTACAGAATTCACGACGCTTCATATCCAAACCCTTGACTTCCATCTTGTCAATAAATTTTCCATCAACTTGTACAAGGTTGATGGCAGCATATTTCTTCTTTGCTTGGAGTAAGATACGCCTGAAAACATTGTCAATATCAATTTCCAGTAGTTTATACCGGTCATTGACAGATCTTTTGAAGTCATTTCCAACAGCAAGAGCATCTTGAATATTATCGACATTGGCGTTAATCATGACTGAATCCGTATCACCGTAGATGACTTGTAAAGATTTACTCTCGGCCAAATCTTTGGTACTTCGAAGAATCTCGCGACCTTTGTATGTTGTGAGAACTGCAAGTGGTCGAGCATAAAACCTAGACTTTGTATATCCCAAACAACCGTACATAGAGTTGGCAGTAAGTTTCAAAGCCAATTGTTTGATGTCCCAGGTTGCCAATTGTTCCGACGTAGCATGCTTGTCTTTCATAAGACTCTTGACTTGTCGACGCCTGCTAACAAGTGTGGCGATGAGTTTAGGTAGTATACCTTGGTCTTGATCTGTTGGTACTTCTGGAACTCGGTCTTCATCGTCAGACTATAAATGTTAATAAGATATTGCGATTCCTAGGAATAGCAGGAACATACCAAATTTAGCCTATCAACTGTAGTGAAGCAGATATTAAACTCCTGGATAATACTTGGGTACAGAGAATTGAAATCCATGACAAGGACAAACTTATCGTATAGACCTTTCTCTGGCTCAAATACGAGACCTCCCTTATACTTATCCTTCTTTTTAACATCCCCACTTTCCTCATCGGCATGCTCTTCCTCGACTTGCTGCTTGCCCTTGAAAACAGCTTTATCGGGACAGATATATTTGTTGCGATGGAATTCATGTAATAGAATGTATTCATTACGTTCAGCTCGAGTACCGGTAAGTGTTCTTGCCCAAGAGTTTCCAGCCAAGTTGGTGAGAACTTTGGTTAAAGGAAGCATTTGAACTTTCAACGCAAGAGCCGCAATGAAGTATGTATCTGCTTCACAGTGGCTAACATAGTCCATCAGTCCATCCTTGGTAGCAGCCCATGTCTTTAAGGCTGCCTCATTATCGATTTCTCGACGATTTGTACCCGAAAGGTAAAGACTACACATCTCAGTGAGAGTCCAAGATGTACATTTTGTCATTGTAGATTTTCCCATGTCATTGGCCAAATCACACATGAGACGGCCTGACATTAGGGTACGCTCTGCAAAAAAGTTTCCCCCCATCTTTCCCATGGAGCCTGGCCATTGAGTACGTCTCATACGACCGATGCGTGACCACTGTGGTGTCTTTCTGGCCTGAAATCGGCTTAACAAAATGCTAAAATCAACACCTTCTAATTGATGGCCAACAAGAACATCAGGATCAACCAAGTCCAAACGTGCAAGAAAGAAACTCAAAATTTCATTCTCCTGCTTAGCCAGCTTAACAAGTCCTATAGAGCGTTGTTTAACTATTCCTTCGAATCCTATGGGGAAGTGTGATCCGCTGGGCCGCATAACAGTAAAGGTTTGACAAGGTAACTTTTCCGGTGGGGTGGTGTCGCTCAATGAAACATTTTGATAGATTCTTGCACTGATTGCAAGAATTTCTTGCTTATTCTCCTTAACATTGAAGGTAGTACGTAGAGCAATACTCATCAGAGTCAAGGGTGGAGCTTCAAGGTTCTCAGACTCACTGATGGGAGTAATAGAATTCGGGTTTGGAACCTGGACTTCAAATTTGCAGTGAGAAGCATTTTTGATAGCTCCAAAATCGGCATCTTCAATCTTTAACCAACATGGGCCCATAATATTCTTCCAAAGGACAAATTGTTCAAATAGAGGAGTGTTTGAACCAAAGACGTGGGAGAAAGTCGAGCCGGTTTGCTGGTCAGCGTGTAACGCAGGTTCTAGAATTGTCAGTTGGGTGGATAAATAAGTAGACTCTAGACTCACTGGAGTATGGATACAACAGCTTCAGATATTCGCCCTCCTTTGGTATATCAGGTAACTCGAAAGCATATTTTCTAGTGCAAGGTTTGATTTTGTGCATTCCAACATTCATCTTGGTCATCATATCATCAACCTCTTCATAGACATCCTTCATCTCCACTTCATCTGTCGTGTCCCGACCGTGGCGTTGGCGATATTGCCGAGGAAGGAAGAAAAGCTTTCTGAGGATGTTATCAACTTTCACAAAGCAGCTCACAAAAGTACCTGTCTTCTTGTTCTTAACTTTACCAAAAAGACATAGGCTTCCATTAATTTCGGTGTAATCGGTCCAGAACATATTGAGGCTTCCATCTTCTTCGATTGCGTCGTTATAATCGAGCTTTCCAAAAGACATTGTCTCTGTAGGCTGACTACTGGTCATGACGTTCAATTTCTTAGTAACATCATTCCAGGATGACGCATCAACACCTTCAACAGGGCCGCGAGGTGGAGATGAGGTAGCTGGTGTTGGATATATCTCCTTTTTCAGCGTGGCTGGTGGCCTAGTTCCGGAAATGTTGACACTAGTAGCTGTGATACCATCCGCTTTAGCAACTTCCATCATATCTTCATCCTCCTCTTCCTCTTCCTCTTCCTCTTCCTTGACACTAATATGAAGTCTTCTTTCGACAGCTTTTGCAACAGGAGATGAGGGTTGTGGCTCATCCATTGGCATATCATCATCGTCAACTCCAGCCATAAAATTGTCATCGTCGCCTGCATATATAGGAGGGCTCGACGGCACAGTTGTAGTATTAGCGGATCGACTGTCCGCTACCTTGGTTCTTTTTGAGGTATGTCGAGAATCGTTCAATGATGGGGATAACGCTCTAGTCCTTCTTTTCTCTTGGGTCCTACCGACCCTTGAAGGTTGGGATTTGGTTCTAGGAACATTTGTATCTACCTGCCCTAATAGACCCTCTAAGAAATCTTCATCTGCCTTGGTTTTGACAGGCTATATCCATTAGCTAAGCCTTGCAAATGAGGTTAACTGCATGTACCTTTGGTTTTTGCTGAGCAGCTGCAGGCCCTTTGGTGAAATAATTACTGATGCCTTTGTCCATACTCTCCTTTTTGGCTTTCTCCTCCTCACGTTTCCGCTTTGCTATAAGACTGTCAGGTATGCATCAGTATACAAGCCTGGAAACCTACCGGCCTTTCCATTCTTGCTCTTCACGGGAAGCTCTTCTTCGCTCTCAGATCCGTAACCTTGTCTATGATCGCGATCCCAATCCTCACGCCCATCGTCTGCGTAACCTTCACCATTGTCGTCTATCACGAAATCATCTTGATTTAAACGATTCCTCACAACCTTTTTGTAACCTTCTTCATCAACTTCTTCATATAGATCTTCTTCTTGATGTATTTCGTAAGTGTCGAGACGTTTCTTCCCGGATTCTCGAAGAGCACGAAGTTCTGCGAGCAAAGTTGCTCGTGAAGCAGTTTTCGACATTATGAGTTAACCGGAATATCTTGGACAAATGCTGAGAAGAGAGTTTCTCGTTGGTTATAACATCAGAAGAGAAAAGTAGTACGGGGAAGGAAAAGCACAAGAATTGGGGTCTCTTTCACACGTATGTGTGTATGTTTGTGTATGTACAAGTATAGATTTTGGAATTGTCAAGTGGATGGATAGATGATTGATATGCGAAATTCGGTAGGGGAATTTTGGACGCGATTTGATAACGCGAGGGGTGCTAGAAGCGCGAATCCTTGTAATATTGTTGACACGAAAGTTAATTGGTTTGAGGATGACTAAGACATCCGGACTATCGTTGGGCCGTTCCGGGACAGAAAAAATAGTATGAATGGCGCATGGCTGGAGGGGAATTGAGAGCTCTAGAATCCAGATCAGGACGATGTTTACATGTCGAGCATGTACGAAAAGGTGCTTACAAGCACTCATTGGGGATTCAGCAATTCATACACTACACTCACAACTTATAATTCCTCAGAGACAACTCTACAGATCGTTTAACTCGAATGCGACGGATTCTGAAAGTCATAATCACCAGCCTCTCTCACAAGATGAAAGCTCCTCCGAGCCAACGAAAAGTCGAACTGCCAAAAGACAGGAATGGTTAGATTCCAGAGGACAGAGGCCTGTGGACAAAAAGCCGGCTCCAATTGATCCACGGATTGATGATAAGTTTATATGGAAGCTCAAACAATTGCAAGATCCCTTACTGCTCGCCAACTACGTACGAAAACTCTTATCGCAGGATGATTTCGAAAAGGCTTTACTTTATGTACGATCTGCAAGCAAGAATGTTGAATGCGTTGTTAGTTGGAATCATTTGATTGAGTGGCAGTTCAGTAAAGGGCTATTGAATCCCGCATTAAAAACTTACAATGAGGTACGTTCCAATCGATCCATCGTCCACAAATTTTATTGACAATATAATCACAGATGAAGAAACGAGCGCAACTTCCAGATGCGCAAACTTATACTATCATATTCAAAGGCTGCAGCGAGAGCTCAAGTATTAAACAAGCCTTTGAGAAGGGTTTAGCAATATATACCTCGATGCTTTCCCCTAACTCTCGATTGACGCCGAATACTATTCACACGAACGCAATCCTTCGACTTTGTTCCAGGGCAGGTGAAGAAGAAGCCTTACTGGGAATCGCTGCTCAAATGCCTGCCGAGGGCACCCGAGCGCCAAATAATCTCACTTTCACTACCATATTAAACGCATTTCGGATGAAAGCTATTAGCAATCGTGATATTCCAGAAAAGGAGCTCTTGAAGATCAAACGGACAACTATACAAAAGGCACATCGAATGTGGGGGGATATCTATACACGTTGGCGCAAAGGAGATGTAATGGTTGATGAAGAGCTTGTCTGTGCTATGGGACGGACACTATTGCTTGGTTCGGATGAAGATAATGATGATATTTTATCTCTAGTTGAGCAAACTATGAACATTCGACGGCAAATCCCTCGGCGTGGTACTAAGTCCCGTCGGAAGATTGAGCCGTCCCTTCAAGGACACTCTAAACCTGTTGAAAACAAGGGGCTAACCGAGATTGAAATGGGTGATGATGTCACCCGGAACGGTCAACTTGAGGATATCTTCGCCAGCTCTGGAACTGCATTGGCTTCATTGCCTAGATCACATGTTTATGCAACACCGGGTCCGAACACGCTTTCTATGATACTTACGGCATTGGCGAACATGCTCAAGAAGGATCCTGCAACAAAATACTGGGAACTCTTTACGAGAAATATGGGCGTTGTACCAGATCAAGATAATTATCACAGATATCTAAGAATCCTTCGACTCTTCCGATCTAGTCGCGAAGCCCTAGAACTCTTACTAAGCATGCCCAAAGAATTCCTTAAACCCGAAGTCTTCCGCATGGCCATGAGCACCTGCGAGCGCGACAAAAATAACCCAAACGTCTTTGCTACCGCCGGCAAAATCCTCGACATAATGCAGATGAACCTCGAAGTCCCCGACATTAAAACTTTAACAACCTACTTGGATGTCTCGGTTTCTTCATCCCTCGCCCGCAAACCATCAGGCAACAAATTCACCAAATACGAACAAGGCAAACAAATCCTTCATGCCCTCGACCGTGTCGGTCCATCATACCTCAACATCCGCTCCTTGGTTATGTACGGCAACCCCGCCGCCACCGACTACGACCGCTTCAAAGATCCTGATTTCAAAGGTGAAGCCTTAGTCCTTATCCGTCGCATGATAGGGGCCTACGATGCTGTCCTGGACAAGGGCCTCGTACCCCGTGAAGCATACGGATTTATCCATGGTCGCCGCAATAAACTCACAGCTTACGAACGCCGCAGCGGCCCCCAGCATGACGGGTCCAACAAACACTCATCTAGTTTCCAATACAAGCTAGAACCCGAACCTGAAGACGAAGAACAAAACCAACAACCAACCGATCGTCGCACTCACGAATTCTCCAAATTGCAATTCCGCAATGCGGTTAAACAGGGCTTGGCGCCATTTGCCGCTACTCAGGGATATGTAGCTCGTGTCCAACCCTTCGCAAATAGAAAGTCGAACCTTGAGACTTCTGCATCGTTTGCAAACAGAAAGTCCAACACCGACACATCTGCCAGTTTTTAATCGCAATCTTCAATGTGCATATCATTCCCATCACACGGCGTAGATAAGTTCGCTGGCATGAACGACAATATTAAGATATCAACTTGGTTGGGTATTCTTACTCTGTACAATACACAAACTCAAGCAAGATATCTTCAATGCACTATACCCCTAAATGCACATGCAGTCTCCCGCCCGCTCACCAACCTTGTTGTGAAATGTCCATTGTGAATTGTACCTCATCCAACAAATGGGCGACACACTCTGACGAAACATTCTGTATACATATGAAAATCCCAATCAGCCTTGCAGCCATACATTCACACACATCAAATTTAGCATCAAAAGAGAGCAAAACATCGGAGACGATATTTGATCGAATTCATATTAAACTGTGGATTAATTCATATTATACTGACATTTTTGACGACTATCTGATCTAATTAATGTCGAATGTAACCCCAGTGAGAAATGAATACTTTCAATATAACAATATTGACATGCGGTTCTGACGGTGATGCTGATGCTCTTCTTTCGCACATTATCGACATGCTTCTTCGCCTTTGTCAATCTTCAAACGATGCTCAAACAATAGCAATAATAACCTCCCCCACCCCGTTACTCAAAGATATGATCACCCATTGTCCATCTCATCGTACCTCAATCTGAACCACTCTCGTCCAATGACATCGAATCATTACTATTTCTCAAACGATATTTTTCAACGCCCATCTTTTCCAACTCCTCTCCAAACCCATCACTAATATCTGTGTCATCCCCACTCATATACTTATTCACATAACGGCCCAGGGTGGTTCCTGGCGTTTGAACCCTTTGAATCGGATTCGAGATGCTGTGTTCCTCCTTAGCCGGGCTATAAACTTTTCCTGATGGCGTGACGATCCTTGGGGCCAGGCTTTCTCTTTTGGGAATCGTGATGGTTTGATTTGGGGATGAACATCGATCTAAGAATGGGCGATTTGAGCCAGGTGACATTGCCGGAAGCATCATTCCTCGCGAGTGGAAAATATTCACCAAGGTGGGAATGCGTTTAAAGCTGTCTCTCGTGATGGCCACAGGACGAACTTCATTGTCTACATGTTCTTGAGAGACAGTTTCCGAAAGAAGAGCGACGTCCTCAATACAAGATTCAGTTGTGGAAGACTCTTTCGGCTCGCCATGATCGATGCCAGAATGCTGGACTTGTTCCATATTGGATGCTGATGATATTGTGCACCCTGGCGCAGTATGAATGCTTTTGTTCTTGGTCCTCGTTTCTGCCCATAGGCCTGGCCCAAACCCAGCCTGTTCTGTTTCCCCTTCGAAATCTGACTTGTTCAATTTCACGCTCCAGAGATGAGTGTCTATTTTATAACTTGGTAGAGCTGAATTGATTGGTTCTGGACTTTGATCGATGGGCTTTGGTACCAATCCTGTTAAATCTGCATCACTGGAAAATACGGTTATATTTTCGTCAATATGACTCGGGGGGATTGGTTTCATATCGCCGCAACCTGCATTTTCTTCATATAAATCAATGTTGTCGATAGGAATAATATATATACCCTCGTTCGATTTTTCCAACGACATGATGTCCTGAGGTTCTCCACTATTCAGCATCTCCTCAAACGATGGAGCCATGATGTTTTGTCCACTAATTGCATTTGAAAGCTCTCTTTGATGCACTACATCTCTATCGAAATCCGACGTGATGCTTTGATTCGTGTTCAAGTCTATACCATCCTTCAGGTCCTTTGAAGCTCCCTGGGCAATTGATATTCCACAAATCTCGTCTCCACAAAACAAATCAGTAAAATTAGAGAATTGAGAATCTTGTGTAATGTAGGAGTTCGAATTCTTTCTACTTTCATCGAAAATTTTGACCTGTAGGGATGTAGCCTCATTTTCCGAATCATCATCATGATAAACGCTATCAGAAATTCGGGCAAAAAGTTCTTCGGCCTTGTCTCTAAAAGCTTGTGGAGTGTTCTCAGTCGAACGAGATTCCGCCCATACTTTTGTTGCAGCTCGACGGTCCAATTGGAGGCCATCCTCGGTGTTTGTTATCTTGCTGGCCGAATCTCTGCCATCGAGGCTGTCCAAATATTGAAGAATTTGCTTGGAGCCTCTCAAAAGTGGCATAGAGTTGTCAGACTGGTTTCCCATGAACAATTCGGCAACAAATTCGCCTTCAGCCTTTCGAGGGGTTCCAGCCTCCACGAGTAGACTCATATCGTTGCCACCGGAATTGTCATCAACGATAGAGCCCTCGGCCCCCTCCTGTGATTGTATTCCAGGTGAGGCGCTTCGAAGTGATTCGGTGACCACAGGTTGGAAGTCATCCTCTAAATCAGAAAAGTCAGGTAGATCTTGCTCGTTTTCGTCCCGATCGCCAAGTGGTGAGAGCGTCGGTCTCCATGCGGGTTCACGGGTTCTATAAGCCAGTTCAGTGGCTTGAGGCTGAGCTTCAACACAAAAACTCCGTTCGTGAGAACTATAAATAAATTTCGAATCCTCGCCATTATTTGTCCTATAAATATCGGCGGTTGCCAAGTCTTCAGTTTCGTACGTTTGTGTTCTAGCACATCTGGTCTTTGTTTCGGGGTAATCAACACTAACATTCTGCTCTATCTCTGGTTCCTTGAAATCCACGGGCATATAACTATCGGGTGAATCAATAGGTTCACCCCATGTGAAAGCCCGGAATTGATGTTCAGAAGCATCGTGTCTGACTTCTGAAAACTCTTCACGGCCTTGTTGATACATGTCAGCTATTGCAAGATCCTTGTTAGTACACATCTGTGTTCCATCTGATCGAGTCTTCATTTCTGGGTAGCCAACTTGAACGCTGCAATTGGGCGTTTCGACAAAATCACCCAATGTGTAAACATGAAAACAACGTTCAGAAGCATCATATCTGATTTCTGAAAACTCTCCAAAGTTATGTTGGGTCAGATCAGCCATTGCGAGATCTCCGTTGTCATAAATTTGTGTTCGAGCCCATTGAGTCTTTGTTTCTGGATACTTCACACGAACACAAAGGTTCGTTTCTAGTTTTGGAAGTTCTCCCCATAGGTGAACAAAAATGCAAGATTTTTCTGGACAATATGTTATTGTATCCGAATACTCGCCTTGGTTTTGTTTGCGAATTTCCGAAATTCCCAGGCTTCCAGTTGGAAATGATTGTACGTGACGCCATTTTGCGTCTGATTGGGGATACATGACATCTATGGGACCCATCAAGAACTCTGTATCCTTGAAAGAACTTATGTTTTTGCGTATCATTGTGAAGGCTGGTGTTTCCTCCTGAGTTTTGGTGCACAGATCTTCAACGGTCTTGGTAAGGTTGTCTAGATTTTGGTCGTAACTGAGAGTGCATTTATACTTAGGTTCACTTGGATAGTTTTCCACCCTTGGTGGCTCATCGTCCCAATCATCTGTTGTCTCTTCTGAGAAAGATAAAAGGTGTAGATTCTTCGTCATTTTGTCTACAGTCTGCTTGATACTGCGAGAAATTCGCTGCAGGTCTGATTCTTCAGTATTGGATGGATTTGAGTTCGAGACTTGACAATGATCCATTTTTTCTTCAGTTTTACTGACAGAAAGAGGTTCAACTGAATCTTGATGGTGGTTTTTTTGTTCTTCGGTATGACTGAGCAATTGACACAGCTGGTCTGGTTTCTCAGCATTGAAAGTAGTTGATTCAAAGCCTTGCCAGTGACCTTCTTGTTCTTCACGTTGATTGACAAATTGTGGCTCAACTTCCTGAACATAAGGTGCTGAATTTTGATCAGGAAGTCTAGCTCTGCTTTTCAGCATAGAATTTCGAGATTTTGCAGCATCTTGCCATGTGGGCGGTGAGGGAGCTATTGCATCTTCGTACACACAGCTAAGATCGGAATCAGATGTTACTTCCCGAATTGTGATTATCGGTCGTTTCTCATCGCGGCATGTTATTTCGAATGGCTTGGGCTTCTCTGCATAGAAAACGATTGATGAAGAATTATCTGTAAATTGATTGCTGTAAATATACATTAGCTATTGTATGGATTACAATGTAAAAGGAAACATTACCCTGGAACAGATTGGTCATCAGGGATCACATCCGGACTCAAGTCTTTGAGAAAATCAATGGGTTTCATTGGGTGTAGTTTATCAGGGGAGGGTGACGGTGAAATGATCGCCCCGTTTCCATTGGGGACTGTTTGCTCACAGTTGTAGTCGTCGAAAGATTTGATGATTGAGCAAAGGTATGAGTCTGGTGTTCTTGATCTATCTCCTTCCGTTGTTGGTGTCTGACTTGCCACTTGTTCTGAGAATTCTTCATTCTGTAGTGTCTGCGCTTGACTTGCCCCTGCGGATGACCTGTTAGATGTTGTTATCCTGATATTGAGGATGGAAAGACTCACAACTTTTTGCGTCATATTCATCTCGATCATTGAGTAGATCTTCAAGTTGTCGAATTTTGAAATCTTGAAGATTTGTTAGATATGTTTCAGTGGCGTCACACAACATATCGATGTAGTACTTACTGTCTATTAATTCGTTATGATCGGCTTCCAACGAGTGAGATAAATCTAATCTTTCTTGGGGAAATCTCGATTGTCCCTCAGGTGTTGGTTCATGTGTACAATTGAGGTTGTCGAGGTTCAAATCTACCAATTCCTTTGCTAATTTCTTGCCAAAGACATCCTCTTCACAATACTCCGGCAATACTTCCTCGTCAAGTGGATTCTCGCGTGCTTTTGCAGTGCGTCTAGGAGATGCCTTGTTGGAGATCGATCCAAGTATGTTAATAAGACTCTTTCGTCTCTTGGGAATGAGTTCCGAAGTCCTATCTGAGAACACATCATTAGATCAACGCGGGCATATGGAAATCTTCATTGCATACTGATTTGAAGTTCTGATTTGGAAGGGGTTGTAGTGAGAGGTCTTTCATTCTCTGGAATACTGAATTCATTGGATTTTCTAGAGCGAATTGTTCCAAAGAGATCCCATGTTGAATTCCTGCGGCGAATGGGACTACCAGTTCCAGCAGGTTGAGCATCCTCTTCTTCTACATCTTCGCTGGGTTTCCCGCGTGATTTCAAGCTTCTTAAGCTATCGAAGATCTGCCGAGCTCTCTTTTGGGAGGAGGTTCGTCCCAAATCTTGGATCTTGTGTGAGTTGGGTGTGCGAGGAGTTCTAATGAGGGGTTTGTTCTCGTCATTCATCTTCTCCGGGCTTTGGAATGATATGGAAGCCATATTGATTTGACGCTTGGCTTCAGGTTTTCTTTTCTATGGTTCATCAGCTAAAGAGTACAACCATCAAAGTACTCATATCTAGACCGAAATGGGAACGAGAACAATAAATCATATGGGTAGGCTGAAAGCGTATCCATGGGAACCTTGGACTCACTTGTACTTTAACCAAAATTCCCAAAAAATTACCATGCAGGCTATGTTGGTTTTTTGTATCGATGAGTATCGAAATAGACATGAGACTTGAGGAAAAGAAATTTCTACCACCACAAACGGAAAGATCAAAGAAACAAACCTACCGTTGGCACCTACCTCATTGACATCGGCCTACTTGAAATAGGAAAGGGGGGTGACCTCTTCATTGGCGAAGCAACAGGAAGAGGGAAATAGCTTATTAGGCGCCTTTCACACAAATAACTACATAGAAGAATTAGCAAGCAAGAAAAGCTCCAGAGCAATGAATACTCGAGTATATATATCTCTATTTCCCACCAGATGATGCACGTGATGGAATCCACATCGACCGACATCAGTCACATTTTGAGCACGTACGAGGCTGAAACCCCTATTAAATATCGCGCGGCCGCATATCCCGGGTCAGTCGCGTAACCCATGGAACGCCAACGCCTCTACGACTAAACCTTTGCGACCTGAGCCCTTTGAGATTTACCACTTCACCATTTCATTCCTCCTCCGCCATCCACATAATTTGTGCGTTCAACCGCCCTCAGCAACATTCAAATATATTTCTACCACCTTCTGCAACCTCGTTTTTGAATATCGTTTCACGAAGACCCCTTGTTGTCTGATGATCCTTATTCAAACAAGCAAGCAATAAGATAACGCCAGCTTAGCACTATGGCACCCAAAAATGACTTCCCCGATTTCAATGGATTCATTAATAAAGGTGGGTAGTTTTTATCTGGATGTTCATTTATTCGTTCTTCATCGATCGCGGATAACTGACATTTCCCAAGGACGTGAGCGTCGTAAGGATGAACTTCTAGCAAACAAATTCTTAGGCAAGAATCGTCGTTCGAGTGCGCCAGGAGCGACAAACAATCGTAAGCCAGGAACTGGCCCCTCTCTCGCCAGTAGAATGGGGGTTGGAAAGGTATGAGTTCTCAGTTGATCTCGACAATATTTGCGCATCTAACAATTTATAGCGCGGCCCAGCTGTTTCCAGACCTGCACCCAAGCAGCAAAATTCCCAACCAGTTGTCGGAAATGTCGATGCTGAATGGACTCACGACCTTCACTCTCTCAATAACCCAGGCGCTTCTAGAAACTCGCAAAATCCTCCCCGTGGACCGAGAAATGTCAACACACGTACGCGAAATGATCGACTTGCGAAAGCTTTCAATGGTTCTGCATCGACCCCAAACTTGGATGCACAATATAATATTGTTGGCAAGGCGACAACTGGAAGTTTGTCTATCAAGGGACTCGCAGGACCATATGTTGTGATGGCAGAGAACTTCGCCCGAGGAACTTCTGCACAAGATATTGAGAGTGCGATGTCATCAGTTGGCGGAGTTCCATTGAGCTGCCGTCTTATCTCTACTTACCCAAAGGTGATTGCTGAAATAATCTTCGATGCTAAAGATGTAGCCGATAACGTAATTCATACATTCAACAATCAAGAGGTATGTATAGGTAGGGTAGAATTAGTTTGTGACATTACTGATAAAATCATAATAGGCCGATGGTAACTTGTTGTACGTTTATCATAAGTCTGGAGCACTCATGCAGAATCCTCCCAATCAACGTTCAGCCCCGCGCTCGAGTGTTCCCACAGGTCCGAAGGCTGGTCGCTTTGATCGCTCTTCAGGGCCTGATAGTCTTGATTCTCGATACAATAGCTCAAGAAGTTCCAGAGAAGATGTCGTTGATGGTTCTTACGGATTCGACGACCGCATGGACACCGATGATCGCGATGATGGTAGAAGCAGAAACAATGGTAGAAGTCAAGGTCTTTACAGCGATAATCTCGTTGGAGGTCGTAAAAGCAACAATAATCGAAATGGAAATGGCAACAACTGGAACGGTGGACGACGCGATGATGGAACCCGTGGATTCAGGTGATCGCCAAATCTGCGAGTTCAAGATTGGAGGTTTTCGAAATCTGGACAGTTCAAGACTACCGAAATGTTACGAATATCTATCTCATTTTGAGATTTTATGATGTAAGACGCAGTTCTTGCAGGATTGGCATAATGAGCAGCGATCTGGAGAATAAGAATACATAAGAGCACTACCAATGCTATTGTATTAAGGGGTTTTCATGTCTACATGGAGTTCTGGGGGATAATACGAAGGAAAGCACAGTACCAGCCGCCTAATACAGCGTGTATAATACCAAATTATCAAAAGAAAGCATATGTTTCTTATGATATTTGGCTGGTTCATACTGAAAATGTGAGGTTCCTCCCTGACTCCATCCAATGAGATCTACCTACCTTCATGCCTTATTTAAAAAGTTTGGTATTTTAAACACCAGACATCTGACGAATATGGTTCGTTGTGTGCACCATTTATTCATGTTGATAATTGCAAGTCTTCACTATGTCAACAGATTCATGACTTTCGTTTACAGCTTCGTTTATTCTCTTGACTTCCTATATTTGCATCTTTATTCAGAGTTCCTTGTTTCTTAATATTCCTATTCCATTACATCTTCTCTGCCATTTCCTTTTTTTAGTTCTCCATTCTGATCTTCCATCCTCTATGAACAATCCTTACTTTTGCCCCTCTTAACCATTCCACCAAATGGCAATTTTATTTCTATCTGTCACTAAATAAGTCAAAGTCTCTAGAAAATTGAGCACAACCACCTATTTCCTCGTCATCATCTCACACCAAGAATAGCTGATGATCAAAACTATTACATATGTATCATCCAATCAGGAAGCTAGATATATAATATCAGGATCCCCTGCTATTTGAATGGGAGTTTTGGGGACTACGAACTCTCATCATCTTGCAGGTGAAGGTTGCCCGTTCAACCAATATCCCATTCATTACCTCCCTGCTTGAAACTCATCTGTCATCTAGATATATCATACGCTGCACATGTATATCTACATTTTGAGGGCGGAGATTAGTATGAGATCCTTCCCATGGATCATTCATCTTCAGTCTTGTCTAATGTATCAATATCTATACTCGAGTCGTAATCTATAAGAAATATTCTTGGATGCACTGGGGTTTTTTGAATATCGAAGCCATGGGGAGGTGAAATTCTGCTGATTGACCGCGGGGATAAGTAACCTAAGGTCAAGTTTCCAAAACTGGCTATAGATTACGTGGTCACGAAACCACATCATTTCCATGGGAAAGGCCTAGGGGTGAGGTTTACTTTGCACGTCACTTGAGGTACAATACTCGCACTGTACTACAAAAATGCATATGATGCGCGGTTTGGGTAGGTGTGGTCCATCAGTGGATGCGCGGACTCATGTGAACACTTTTTCAAAATTATCAACTTTTGGTGTGATTTTGATGATTTTGAAAACTGTTCTCACGAGTCCGTGCACCCACTGGTGGTCTCGCTTATGCTTATGCGGCAGGTGTTGAAATAGGGGAGGGATTGTTTCAGCAGTTGCGTTCTGGAAACTCATGAAATGAGCGGAGATAAAGTGCTTGATGTTGATAAATCTGTCAAAAGCTTTATCTCTTGTTTGGAATCCCGTATCTGTTAAGATTCTGTGGATCTTAGGATTTGCCCCCAAGAGCCCCTTTCAAGGATATCACTGTTACGGTCGGAGCTTCTCTGATCTAAGTCATGGGTAATGGTAATAGAAAATGTATGACGATGCATACAGCTGATGGATTGTGATATTTATGATTACGTCAAGGTATGAACTATAGCACTAGCTGACTAAATGACCTTCACGCTTTAGGGTTCCGATACTGATTGACTCCTGATAGATGAGAAACGGCGCAATCCTATTATGAGAAGCCAGATTTCAATAACCCAAAGGTACAGCTTTTGAGAATAATTTAAGAAGTGTGTGAAAATTAAATACAATTGCAGCCCCCTCCACTTCTTCTATCCCCGCAGTGAGCGAGGGCATAGTGTTGAATCGAGCCCGAGTATTACTACAGGTTCTAACCCTCATTCATGCTAAATATCTTTATGCGTGCGATATGTTACGCGCAAACCAGATTCTATTTTTGGATCTAGGTACGCTTAGAGCCAGGCTGAAAAGGGTCAAATTGTAATGCATTTGATTAAATACAAGATAAATGAATCTAAGACCGCAAAGCTATACGCTTTGACGATCTACTATCTTCTCTTTATGCCATCGGCAAGTACGCTTTCACGCTCAGTCATCATGATGGAGTTTGCTTCTCGAATCTTATAAAAAGCTTTTCAGTGAGAGCCGAGCCCATCGGCTGGTTGCGGCCGGGATACTCGGTCTCATCAACGACATGGGTGGTATAGGTCGTGTAAACAGTGGCGAGTGACATCCGTATCACTATAATATCCATACAGCGTGGTTAGTAACCTGCATCATAACTAAAGGAATAAGGGGAATATCCTACACTCTATGGCGATGTGTTGCCCAATGCATTTCCTGCTACCAGCGCCGAATGGGAAAGACCATCTTTTAGCCGCGGCTGGATCATCGCCTCCCTCAAGCCATCGCTTAGGATTCCAAGTCAGGGGTTCTGCATAGACATCCGGGTTACGATGAAGACACCAGCCATAGCAGCATACACGCGTACCAGGAGGCACGCTCCCGAGCTTGCCTATGCGAGAGTCCCTATGGAGAGGAGTTACCCGTGGGTCAGCGTTGGGCGACGTGTTGCGGAGCCGCAGACACTCCTTGATGACTGCATTCAAGAAGGGAAGATTATCAAGAGTTTCGGAATTTGGGACATCAGCTGGGCCGTCGGTATTGCGGAGTGGGTTATCAAATGAATGCAGTTCAGCAATGAGCTCGGACTGAGCATCCTGGTTGCGTGAAATCTCATATAGCATGTACGTAAAGATAGTTCCAAACGCCTCAGCTGTAAAGGCTACACAATGATAATTATTCTTAGTCATTTGTTGACAGCGCTAATCTCTTTGAAAACAACTTACCGACATGATCCAGACACTCACTCGCAAGTTCTCGGCGCAGAGCTTCAGTCATGGTGAAGCTGGTTTTTTCCGTTCCAGTCTGGGACTTTACTAGATCGGTACGTATCGCATCATATAGTATCGGCAACTGTCCGTCTGCTATTTTCTCCCCTTTGTCACGCTTTTGCATGAGCTCCTCGGCAGCGTCCACCTTTGGCAACGCCCAAGCTTCAAACTCGCTACGGGCTTTAGCTGTCTCTTTAGGCACCAGAGGAATTCCGAAGAAGCAGAGAATTTTGGTGAGCTTTGGATACTCTCTAAGCCAAAATAAAGCTTGAGTGGTCGGGAAGCCGATAGTGAACAAGTCAAACCATTCCTGTCGAGCTTTAGCATTGAAAAGGAAGTCGATAGATAGGGGAATGCCGAAGGCGAATGATGAGGTGCAACCAAGAATCATGGACAGAGCCATGGGCATCACGTCGGTTGTACCGTCAGAGGAGGCGGAAACTTGAGCGAGAAAAGGAGATACGCGGTCGATCATTAGGTACCTCATAATCTCTCGAATATGAGGCGATGTACCCATAAACAAACGATTGTGCACGCCCCGAATGCGCTTGTGGCGGCGACGGTGCTCAGGGCCAAGGATTGATGTAAATGTGTTCAACGTCCTGCTCCATTAGCATTGGGTTACCATTGAGTATATCAGAATATGTAGAAACCTCCATGATTGGGATATTTGGAGGATTTTAGGGAAAATAATTGGGCTACATACCCTTGAGTTGCCCAAAATTCGTAAGATGGATGCTTGTCGAAATCTGCGGAACCGATACCCCATACACAGTTCACAGCCTCTATATCGTTGATGGCCAGTTCCCGTGGCGCGAGTCGCACATATGGTCCTTTAGCTTCAAAAGCTGCCGAGATGCTTTGAAAATCGGTACCGCGGTATCGGTGCCATTCAATCCAGAGTGATGTGAAACGGGCGAGCGGATGAGCTACCGGAACAGACGCAAATGGCGATAGAAAGAGAGGATATAAAATATGTCTGTAAATGAACACCGCAACCAAGATAGAGATACATGTCCCAGTTAAGACTGCATACATCTTGGAGGAGAGTAGTAGGCTGTTCGTCGAACAAGCTATTGAAGAGAGCTTGTAGTGGATTCGCAGTTGGAACTATACTTCTTCAAGATACTTGTGCTGCCAGAAAGTCCGCAACTAGAGAACAAACGAAATCGGGTACTCATCTTATAGTTGATTATTCTCTAGTACGTATTAATTTACCCGATTTTCTGGCGGCAGGAGTAGGTTGGATGGCGTCTCGATTATGACTTGAAGTGGTGTGGGATATGACTAGAACATCGAGGCGAGAAGATAGGTTTCATGTGATTGTATGCCATCGAAGGATCCGTACTGGTGAAACGCCTGCTCACTAGGGTCCGACTGTGTAAAAAATCCTCATCGGGGGATTTTCTTTCAGATATGGCCACTGTGTCATCGGCCAATTTACAATGGAACAAGGCTTATAGTAGTTCTAGGTCTTTTGTTACTACTCTACAAGGGTAAGGTAAGGGGAAAAGTAACACGCAATTTAAGGTTATACGTACGTACACGTTATTTACTTTTCCGTATGCTCGCTTACAGGTAATCGACCCCATATTAACTATCTTTTGGAAAAGGACGGGTTTCGGGAGGATTAAGTGTGTTCGAAGGGAGGTGTGCATAAGTAGAGTGTTGATCTTGACTGTATGTTGATTTCTAGGAAGATTCTTGAAGACATTCAACGGATTTATTCTAGAACTGTAGTATATCCATACATTTGAAGCCATTCCTCATCAACTTCTCATTTTCCAGAGCCATCTTAGCTCATACCTTGTGCTGCAGATACCTTTCAAGTTACATTACGCCAAAGCCACTGTACTTTCTTCAAAATGGCGGAAATCAGAATCCCCTCTATTTCGGCTGACGATGAATGGTCACCATTGAAGTCTGTCATTGTTGGCCGGGCAGAGAACTCAGCTTTTCCGTCTGAACCAGAACATATGATAGCAGCAACTATGTCGACAGAACACCTCCACCAATTCAAACCCTCCAATCCCTTTCCACCTGAAATTCTTGCCCGGGCCCAGGAGGAGCTGGATAACTTCGCAAGCCTCTTGCAGAGTCATGGAGTTCGTGTATATCGTCCCAACAAGATTGATTGGCTCAAGGCCAAAGGCTATACCGGGGCTATGCCACGAGACGGATTGATGACAGTGGGCACTGCACTTATTGAGGCCCCGTTTTCCTGGAAATGCCGCCGCCATGAAATTACTCTGGCTTACTCGAATATCCTTTCCGAGCTGGGGAGAAGCGACTCGTCGGCCACAATCTGTCGAGCACCATTGATTACCGGCGACGATACAATCTACAATGGCATCCAAGGCAAAAGTATCGCCGAACGTGAGGCATCAGGCAATCATTGGTCAATCAACAACTCAAGACCCGCGTTTGATGCGGCAGATTTTATGCGCTTTGGGAAAGTCATCATCGGGCAGCTAAGCCATGTCACGAACCAAAAGGGAGTGGATTACTTACGGGCCTTGGTCCCAGAGGGCTACACCGTTGAGATTCTTGAAACAACCGACGAGCATGCTATGCATATTGATGCAACTCTTCTTCCTCTGCGACAGGGACTCATGGTATATCATCCCGAACGTGTGTCTGAAGAAGCGCTGAGGCAGCATGAAGTGTTCCGTGACTGGGAACTACACGCTTGCCCTATAGTGCCCAAGCCTCGCGCATCTCCAAGTCCACCTTTGTACATGTGTAGTCCGTGGTTGATATTGAACGCGCTTAGTTTGGATGAGAAGCGTGTGATAGTTGAGGCAAACGACAAGGAATTCGCAGCTTGGCTTGAGACATTGGGTATGGAGCCAATCCTGGTCCCTTTTCAGCACGTCAACAGCATTGGCGGGTCCTTCCATTGTGCCACCGTTGATCTGGTTAGATCTGCTGCAAGAGACTAGGATGCCAGAGCTTATGCCTTAGGATGTTATCCGATCCACGGCTTGGGAAAAATTCTTACAATATGAGGGACGGGAGCAAGGTGTTGAATTTAAGGTTCATGCATATAGAACATTCTATCAAATTCCAAAAACAATAATAGTCATTTACATCTCGGTTCATTATTGGTTCATTCCAAGTCATTTTGCCACGTTAGAATTCTATTTTGACGAATTTGACTTTTCCACTTTTTACTAACCTTGCATGCAAGTATAAGTTCACAAGAACATGAATTCCATCAATTGCAGCACTTTCAATAGACAAAAGACTTTAATAGCAGTTATTAGTATGTAATTAGTATGTAATTAGAATCAAGTCAACGCGTTTTTCTAGGACCGTATCTTTTCTCTTGTATCGATATACAACTACTCGAGTATATCTGATGATTCAGTAACTTACTACATACATACCTACTTTCGTAATACATGGGTATTTAAGTTTACGGCAAAAACTCAAAAAGTGAATTTGGCATAATCACCCCGAGGCGAGTTTCACTCGGGTTGTGCCACTGGTGTGCTGTAAACTTACGAGTACACACAAGATCCATGCAGCTATACGTGTATTACGTACATAAATCTATCCATTCACTTGACGGTCCTTTAATTTTCATTTAAAATGGGAGCGGTTGAAATGGCAGTGGAACGCCAAGGCACTTGCCCAATCGAGCAACATCCGATTTTCCGATATGTTATCCTAAGCACTCAATAATACCCTTGTCAAAATTGAGGACTTAGAACTTTTTGCTTTTTTTCAATAATGAAACTCAACTTTCAACTAATAAAATGTCATAATACTTTATAAATTTAAATATATCAATTATAATTATTAATAATAATTAATTTTTATTAATAAATTATTTATTATAATATTTGATATAATTATTATTTAATAACGTTGATTATATAATCTATTATGATATTTTGTATTATTGTTATTTGGTAATATTGATTATATAATTTACTGTAACATTTTCTATTATTGTTATTCGGTAACGTTGATTATATAATTTATCGTGACATTTTATATTATTGTTATTCGGTAACGTTGATTATATAATCTATTGTAACATTTTGTATTGTTGTTCGGTAACGTTGCTTATATAATAATAAAAAAAGTCCAAGTGTTTATTTACTATTGTTACTTTAAGTAGTTTAAGTGGTTATAGTTCTTTTGTGGGGGCCTTGGCGTTCCACTGCCATTTCAACCGCTCCCTTTAAAATCTACCGAGTCTGAGGGGAACTAGAATGCGGAGCCGGCAGGACGGGTAGTTTTAGAAACTACTACAGTAGTACCCATGAAAGTCGGTTATTTTCCTCCCAATGACCACTGTAGCATTGGTGTAATAGAGGTCCAAAGCTGATGTTCAACTCAGCACAAGGGAAGCATGTTTGTTGTATTATTCCAAGTAGATAGATAGCTTAGATTGAAATCTAAATAGAGATAGTACGCGCTATTAGCATGATGCTGACGTAAACTCTGTACAGGTGAAGAGTATTTTACTGTTTGATACTTGACACAAGAGGCTGGCCAGGCAACGCAAGTCAGGCGGGATAAGTCACGATTGAACCGTTACAGTGTCACGGTAGATAGACAATTGGTTCGATTTATTGGAGCTTGACTAAACTTAATTTAAATCTGATTTTACAGACTGAGAGATGCTACTGAAAGAGTATGCTGTAGGGCCCTTGTAAATCCTCAACAAGTGCTAAAAGAGTATAACTCGTCCTTCCAGCCTAAAAATTTCCGCTGAAGGCAGCCTTCTGACCCAATTAAACACATTCCTTCTCAACAAGCAAATGAAATTCGATCAAGCGTGTTCCAGTTCAAATATAGTCCAAATTGGTGGCTTGGAATCGGTCAAATGCCTGTTCACGAGGCGCCATCCGCCGAGTTTGAAAGCCTCATCCCAGTCATCCATAGAAGGAATCTTGACATCCATCAATGCGTGGATAAACTCGAATCCCAACGAGAAAACAGGTACATTCGCCTCGGTAATACCATAGTTGGCATCCCCGCCGTACATAACAAATCTAGTCGTGTCTCCCAGGAAGAAACGACGGGCCTTGGGGAAGGCGACGCGTAGCCTTTTAAGGGTGGCTACGCAACTCTCGAGTGGCCAGAAATCATGGCCCATCATGAAACTAGTCAATAGGTCGACATCGGCATACTCATCGCGGTATTCCAGCTTGAGTACATTGCCTTCGCTGAAAGAAAGACGGCTGTCTAGACCCTGGCCTGCTGCTTCCCCTTCGGCTACCTTCATCGAAGGCACCGCAATATCCACGCCGATTCCGCGGACCTCTGGATGGCGCTCAAGAATCTGCATCAGCCTCCCCCCACTCCCGCATCCGAGGTCGACAACTGTCGAGAATTTGAAGTCTACCCCGTCCAAAGCTTTGAACCATGTTGGATCGATGTATTGTTCGTTGATGTCGCGGCATGCATACGAAATAGCTGCATCATCTCGTGTGTAGTATTGCCCTTTGCGATACTCGTTTCTCAGGTGGAACTGCATGCGTGTGAAGACGTCGCCCGAGCCAAGGGTAATCCAATGAAACAGCGACTTGGAATGGTAGGCTTCTTCAAAAAGAGGTCCCGCGACTATCTCCTGCTGCTCACTCTTCAAGATGTCGACAGAAGCCAGAGCAATAACCATACCTTGAACGGAGGCTACATGTAGATCGTGCTTTAAAGCATACTCCACTACGTTCACTCTTTTTTTATTGCGCAACTCGTCGAAGAGACCAACTTCCCAGGCAGCACCAATAGATGGAGCAGCAAGTGCTGAGTTGAAGATTCTTGCAACGCCTTGCTTTGCGTCGAGGCCTTGAGAACTCATCTTGAAACTGCTGGATTGCGGCCCGGTGAGTATAGGGAAAAGTAGCGAGGCAGAGAAGGATACTTTTGATGAATGAGGAAAAACGGCCAACAGAACGACAGGGGGTTTTGTAGACTATATGTCTGGGATAATGCAATAAATCTATCGTCAATAGGGATCTTATAGTGCGCAACAAACCAGCTTCATATTGTTATAGCTCAGTTAGGTCTTACATATACAAACTACTTCTTACACCTGGCGCAGGTAGAGGGGTTGACTTGGCTCTCCCATGATACCGAAGGTTTCGGCAGAATACATCATACCCAATGACAACAAGACGGGTACTTCTTACTGCGCGGACAGAAAATGCTCGGAGAGGAGGATACGTAACGTCTATCAGCACAAAAATATACCGATCCCCATAGAAGCTATGGCTGTAGATAATTATGGGGCCATTTCCAATTAACTTTTATCAGCTTAAAAATATACCGATCCTAATGGAAGCCGTTACTATGAATATATCTAGGCCTTTTATCACGCGAACGGAAAATACCCGGAAAAGACTTTACGTAACGTTTCTCAGATCTAAAATACACCGATGATAATGAAAGTAGTTACTATAGATGTGTCTGAAGCTTGTTGTATCACAGGCTCAAAGAAGACATTATGAACAAATGAGGGGGTAAAACCAAACTAGTAAGCATTGATAGCTTATATAAATGTAATATATTCGTTCTCTAAATATAAGTAATCATACCTAAAACTTAAGTTGCTTGTCTGTATTTTGCGAGTAAGTATCAGCGCCGAACACTATGAGCAACTTTCCACCGCCCCCTACCAGTACGGTTGATTGGGAGAAACTTGGCCCCCAGTTCATCGAAGGTGGGTATTAACGTCTCTCTGTCATCTTTGAAGATCACTAGCTAAATAAGACTTTTTCATCACAGTAAATGGCCATATCGAGTCGACCTACTCAAAAGCCACAGGGCGCTGGACGCCACTCCGCTTCGTATCTGACAATTATTTGAGGGTACACGGTTTGGCGCCTGGGTTAAACTACGGCCAGCAGGCACTTGAAGGTCTGAAGGCTTTCCGAGGGCCTGGCGACACCGAGGTGTCAGTATTCCGTCCGGATGCCCACGCGCGACGTATGCAACATTCGGCTGAGGTGGTCTCGATACCTCAAGTGCCTCTGGATATGTTCGTACAGGCTTGCAAATCCGCGGCTGCATACAACGCCGCATTTATTCCGCCACACGAATCCGGTGGTGCTGCATATATACGCCCACTGCTTTTTGGGTCGAGTCCTCATTTAAGTATGTGGGCACCTAATGACTATAAATTCTGCGTCTTTTTAGTCCCGGTAGTCGGGGTTCCAAGCTCAAATCCGGTAAAGACCGTCATCATCGATGAATTCGACCGCGCGGCACCCAATGGTACCGGCAATGCCAAGCTGGGTGGGAACTATGCACCAGTATTGCGATGGAACGAGAGGGCCAAGGAAGAAGGCTATGGTATGATACTCCATCTCGACAGTGCTAAACACGAAGAAGTCGATGAGTTCAGCACCGCTGGCTTTATCGGCGTCAAAGCCAACGGCCTGGATGAGGTGACTCTTGTAGTGCCTGACTCTAAATGCATTATTGAGAGCATTACGAGCAACAGTATATTGAAGATTGCGGAGAGTTTCGGCTGGAAAATAGAGAGACGCGCTGTACAATACTCAGAGCTTGGGAATTTTGACGAAGTCATGGCTGCTGGCACTTTCTTCAGTCTCGTACCAATACGCTCCATTACCAGGCGAATGAGCTCCAGGAAACTTCCGGAAGGTCACCGCATAAGCAGAGATTCAACATCTGAGACAGTTACATACATCACCGAGTCTCAGGCAGACGGAGGGCCAGTGTTTCAGAAGCTTTTTACGAAGATACGAGCGATACAGCGGTCCGAAACGGTGGATGAGTTTAACTGGCGCTTTGTAGCAACTGAGGAGGATCTTCTAAAGGCTCCTGCTACGGATTAGCCATATCTCTAGGAGGAAAAGAGGTCCGGAATTAGAGAAGACCTTAGACTAGTTTGAGAGGACATAGAATAAGCTTATGTTGCAGTATCGTGATATTGCAGTGTTGTGACATACTCTGGGATTGCACAACTAAATGTATGATCTCTTTTTTATACGTTTGGCAATCTAGCAAAGGTATATTAAGCATGCAATTATCCAGACCTTTCTACCTGTACAAACTAACGTATTTGAATCCAGCTATTAAGCTTTACAAGGACATATCAGTGGTTTACTATCATTTACTACCATGCTACCGCCTTGGATGGGTCATCGGCTCACAATGAGGATATTACCTCTGTCTGTAGTTCTAGATTTAGATACATCATATCAGAGATCAAAGAATCCATTCCCCATTCCTAAAAGGACAAGTTCAGGGAAAGGGTAGAGATCAGCATTTCAGACCGGTGCGAATTAAATGCGGAGAGGGGTTCTGGCCGTGCTGGATGCGCTGGATGCGCTATATACTCGTAATACTTTCAAAATTAACCGAATGTTTCATTCAGTCTGACCACACCCGGGCGATTTTAAAACCCCCGATACACTTTAAAGTTTTGAGAAAATCCATGGGTACTGTGGAGAGGGTATCACACGTGATCTAGCTTAATCATTAGTCCATAAGACGTTACTAGTATTTATTAGGTAGCGATCAACATTAGAGTTGATCTTTATGCTGCGCATAATATACATATATTCAATTAAAACGAATATATTCACTTTTTTATAGGGGCCTAATCCAGGATTGTTTTTGTACTATATATTGTAATCTTTTTCCATTTTTTTTTGATTGTTGTTTTTGCGAATTACTTATTTTCAAACATAATTGATTAAGATATAATTATTCTTTATAAACTTAATCTTTAATATATTATTGTTATTACAAAACTATACTTTTTTTTCCTTTATAAAAGATTCCGAAATTAAATTAATATAAAAACCTGATATAAAAGTTATATTGTTGAATATCAAATCTCTAGTATTAGAATCGAATTCGTTATATAAAAAGTTTTTGAATATACGAATGTTTTTATTAAGAAAAAAAAGGAAATGGTTACAAATTTAATAAAATCATTTATATTTGCTAAACGATATATATCCTTGTTTAAAAGTTTAATATTGTTTATTAAATATAAAGTATTATAATTGTTAAAGAAAATATTTTAGGAAAAGTAATAAAAAGATATTAGTAAAGCGAAAAAGTATATACTATTGAAATCTTTAAATTTAATCAAAACAATATTAATAGTAATTATAAAAAAAGAGAGAAGTTTTAATTTATCTTTTTTATTAATAATATTAAAACTATTAGTAATATTTAATTAACTTTTTTTTCTAATACTTTGTACAAATTCTTTCATTTTGGATCTTTTAAATATACTTTGATCTTTTAAACTTTAATATTACTCAACGTTATTTTATACAAAGCTTTATTTTTAAAAATAAAAGTTTGTTGCAAATAATAATAATTTTTAACAAAATATTGATATTTGTAAGAATCAACGTTTTTGTAATAAAAATATTTAAATCTATTGTTATTAAAAGATCTATTATTAAAACAAAAAGTTTTAATAAAAAAAAAGAAATTAAATAAAGAAGAATTGAATAAGAAAGAATTAAATGAAATCGAATAATTTGAAGATATAATAAAAGCATTTTTAAAGAATGCTCTTTTAACGTTTTGTATTAACAAAAGAAAATTTTGTTCAATTTGTTCAAAAGTAAAAAGCTTTTTGTCGATATAAGAAAGAATAGTAATAGTTCTTTGTTGTATACCTTTAACTCAATAAAAATCGAACTTTTTGATTGTAGTAAAGAACTTTTTGATAACTAATAATTCTTTGATATTAAGAATATTGTAGATTATCGCTTTTTGATAAGCAATTTATCATTTTTGAGTTTATTTAATATTATTAATTTAAACGATAATAGTAAATACAAATATATTAAAGTAATTCTTTTCAACTTTTATAATGATTTAATTATTAATTAAGTAAAGATATAATTTGAAATAGTTTATTATTTATTAAAATATACGATCATTTTTTGCATTTATTTAAAAATCTATAAAATAAACAAAGTTGATTATTATAGTTATTTAAATATAAATATCCCGGTATTTTTTGTATTTTGAATTGTATTCTTTCTAGTAATTACAATAATCGGTTTTTCGAATTGTATACTTCTTTAAAGCATTTTTCGGAGTTAAATAGATAGAGTGCTTAGATCGAATTAAAGAAAAAGATTTCGATTTCAAAGTTCTTTTTATAATAACATTTGCAATGAAACTTGCAATAGTAGATTTATATTCGGTTATATTTTTTACAAATTTTGCAATACACTTGCGATTTAATTAATTAGTTATCGTTTCAAAAATAAAAATAAAAAGTTCCAAGATAATTAATCAATCGATAAACTTTTAATCAAATAGAAACTTAATATTAAGATTAAGAATATTTTAAAAGTTATATAAAATACAAAGATTTTGTAATTCAATATATCACTTTGATTAATTATCGTTAATATTAAATTTAACGGAAATAAACGCTATAATAAAAATGATAAAGTTTAAATAAAAACTAAAGATAGAATTTAAAAGTATTGTGTTACGCTGAGAGCATAAGGCACGTGAGAAGCACGTGTTTCTTTCGGTAGTAGATGCACGAGCACGCTATAATGTACTAGTACGCTAAAAGCGCACGAGTACGCCAAAATGCATAAGCACTCTAAAGTATACATAAACTAAGGTGTACAAGTACATTAAAGCATACATACGTTTAAATGTACAAATATATTAACCGCTTTCGATCTACCAGCGCTAAAAGCATTGGAGTGCTAATCGAGCTTAGTATATCAACTAATTAAACCTATAACTATTATTATATAATAACATTATGATTTGTAGTATTATAGATCCTTATAATTATAGAGTTATATAATGATTACATATAATCATATATAATTATGCATATGTAGTATATAAGGAACAAATGAATTCTATATTTAAAAGAACAAATAATAATATAATTATTGTTTTATATCTATATTTTTATTTCTTTAAAATATCATTTCATTATATTCGTAGCTATTCTTTGTAATAGTTATAAGCCTGGTTTATGCTCGAAATCTTTGCAACAATTACAATTCGAATATCGATTTTATACAATTTCTTTTTTCCTTTTGATTTCTAATCATCTTTTATTATACTTTTATTCTTTAATAATTATCCTTTTTATTATATCAAAGATCACTTTTAATAATCGAGCGAATTGGTTTTTTTGGTATTTATTATTTAAAAACGTTAATTGCTTTAAATATATTTAGAACAATATCGATCTGAATACTTCAAATTCTTTTAATTACCAATTCTATAATTGGTTAAATATTAATTCACTCTAAACCTTTTCTATAGATATTATGATTTTTGAAAAGAATTGTAAACGTTATAATTAATATACTATAGAATTTGAAGCTTATAATCAATACACTACAAACATTGAAATAAATGAAATGTTTAAATTTAAACTTTTTATTAATTCTATCTTTACGATATTCGAAGATCTCGTTAAAAACTTTTTGTTTATAAAAAAAATCTATAGAATTTAAAGAAGTAAATACAATCAAAATCATAATAACTTTCGCTATATATTCAATTGGATTATATCTACAATCAATTTATTCTATGCTTTGAAAATCTTTTAGAAAACTATGCAAAACCAAACTTTAAAACAAATCATTGTTTAGTTATATATAAAGATTACTTTTATAAATTCAATAATTTTGAAGATCATTTAAACCAAGTATATTAATCATTTTAATAATGTATATAATAAACAAATCAATTTAATGAAATGATATAAGAAGTAGAAATTATTTTATATTTAAATATCAATCTAGAATCTTTTAAAAATCAAAGGAATTTATAGATATAAACAATTTCTGAAAGTATTAAACAAATTAGCTTTAAATTGGTCGGAATAATAATTTATTATATTAAACATTAAAAATAAAAAAGAATGCTATATTATTATTCTAAAACAATATAGTAGCTTTTTCGTTGATTATATCGATTGAATGGTTTGTAATCCTTTGTTAAAGGGATTCTTCGCTACTTTAGAACCAGAATTATAACAATTATCTGGATCTAAAAAACAATCGAAAAGCAATAATACTACTCAATATTATTTTTATAAAAAGAATCAAATAATCGATTCAAGTTATCGCTATAAATTTAATAAATACCGAATAATTGAATTAACTTTTACAAATAAATATATAAATTAGTTTATTTAATTTATTAATGAAAAGCAAATTAAAGAGATTAATAAACGTATTAAAAACAAAAAATATAATAATCTTTGTACAGTAACCGTGTACACATACTAGCCGAGAACGCGTTTTTCGTAAATTTCGATGTGTTACATCTCTAACATTACTTATTAAATCATTAAGTATACCATTACAACGCATTCTTTTATAATCTATTGATTCTAATAATATTCCTAGTATACACTTTAGCCTATACAACCGCGGTAAAATTATTGGAAAAGCTTTTGAAAGTGTTACCCTGGTCGAAATCGCGGATGATTTGGAAATCTTTCGCAGAGTTGTTTAGTATATTATTTTGAAGGATTTATTTTGCGATAACAATAAAAGCTTTCCTTGAAAGCTTTAAAAGAATTGTTATATTGCTCGAAACGAATGGAATGTTGTATGTTATATTTAATTATTCCCAAAATCGATTTATCAATAGATTATTGTTGTGTATAAGCTGAATTGTTATTAAGATATTATAAAGCGAATTTTGAAAAAATATAGGATAAATAATTGAAGAACTAGGAAAAGGTTATTTCTTATAGAGCAGTATGCGTTTAAGCGATTTGTATAATGCTTATCTATATAAGGGTTAATTGTAAAGGAATAAGGATTAATTTTTTGAAGCGATAAATGTTTAGTAAAATATAAATATAGAAAACGTATCGAATAAATGTTTTGTTTTTCTATTCAAAAATGGAATCGAAATATGGTTCAAATCTACGGAACGAATAAGAATATGAAGGTTATAATATGAAGAGGTTTTTATAATACCGGGAAAAGCAAGCTTTATATTATAGATCGAGATTTCGAGTTAAAAAAGTATGGGTATAATGTTAATTTGTATTTGAAGGTTTTTGATAACAAAATAGCTTCCATTTTTGTTTAATTGGATTCAAGGTATCAATTTATGCAGAATAATGTATTTATACATTGAGCTTACAAAGTGAAAAATTGGTTTGAAAAGAAAAGGATTCTATTGATGGAAAACTAATCTTTTTATTCTCCTAATCTTAATCCTATTAAGTATATTTGGTGGTATTTAAAAGTCAAAGTATTTAAAATGTTTTTCGATGTTGTTAATGAAACTAGTTAATCAAAGTATGCGAAGCAACGATTAAAGTTTTGTTTATAAGTAGCTTGAGATACATTAGATAAAGAGTTATTTGTTAATTTAATTAATAGTATGTCGAAAAGGATTGAGACTTATATCGAGGCGAACGGGTAGTATACGAAATATTAAGCGATTGGTTTATAATGTATATATAAAGATTACATTTTTCAAAAATACATTCTTTAAGTTTCAATTAGTTCAATTTTCAATATAAAATAATTATAAATATGATTTAATATTGAGGTTTGAAGAGAGTGTGACAAAATAATTTTCGGGAAAATCTCGGTTCGGCTAGTATATGTTCGTTAGTACTGTAACGTTTTATTCAAAAAAGAATGGTTTTTTAGCATTCAAACTAATTAACTTTATAAATCTTTATTAAAAAAGGATCTTTACAATATTACTTTTTATATTATTAATCTAAACGAGTATACTAATGCTTTTGCAATTCCTATAATTATTTCTATATATATATTAACAAACTGTACCCTATTAAACAATTGCAATACTATATATATTATCAATAATACAAGCCTTTTAGTAAACGAAAAATACATTCTTAATAATATCTTAAACTATATCGAAACAGGATTATTAAGTTTATTAATGGTTGATTATAGCAATAAAATAATTAAAAGAATTTTGCTAGATAAAACGAATCTTATATTAATTAATATTGCGTTTGTTCCTGGTTTTCATACTAATTTTGTATCCGAAACTTTTCTTTGTAACAAAAATGCTTAATTTGATGATTTTGATGCTATTATTAGGATCGGCGATCGGGTTAACAATATTATTATTGCTTAATGCATTAGAAAGTACAATCTTATCTTTTTAAAATATAACGTTTGTTTTAATTATTCTAATAAATCTAATTTTCTTATAAATAGGAATATTATAATATTTACTAAAAATCAAAGAATCAATAAATCTTTTCTTCGATTACACAAAACGATAAAGTTTCAAATGGAATTAAACGATTTATAATATAAAAGATTAAGATATCTCAGCAAAAAAGCATTAGAATATTTAATTAGAATAACTAAAGGAATACAAATCAAAAGAATTATTCGAATAGAATATATCGATTGTTTATATATTTATATTAAACAAATTGTTTTACGCTTATTTAATAATTATTAATCATTTAAATCTTTTTATAAGGTTTAATAGAATTTATTCGATTTTCTTTATATTTATAATAAAGCGTTATGGATACTAATAATCAAGAATATATATAATAAAAAAATCTTTATTATTATATTGATTCAAAAAATATATAATAAAGTCTTTAAAGTTTTATAGAACTTTATTGTATAAGTTTATTGTAAGTATAGTTTTTACATTATAGTGATTAAGCAAAACAATGATACATTTGTAATAGAAATCAAAAGTAATATTGCGTTCGAAAGATAAATCTTTAAAAAAGGTATAGAACTTAAACTTTCTTTATCCTTTATATATAAGCTTAATAACAAAGCAAAACGTACAAAACAAAAAATTATTATTAAATAGATTCAGATATGCATTTTAATTGAATTATTGAATAAAATGTAAATAAAAACCGTTTTTGCCGTTATATACCTATATAATATTAGTTTATTAAAAACAAAAGATTGAAAATGCTTTAATAAAGTGATTAATTCCTAGTTCAAACAATATTATAAATGGTATTTATCGTTGTTATTACAAAGGATTATTAACAATCTTTGCTTTAATTGAAATGAAATGAAATATACAAATATAATTGTTGTGTATTTTTGTTGAACAAAAAAAAAGAAACTGAAATAAAAATGAAATAGTATAAAACCAACTTGCGAATATATATTAAATATCTAGTCGGATATATCTTTACTATAGCGATCTTTTATATCTAAATCCTTATATTTAACAAAGTTATTATTATACAAAATATTAGATTCGATAAGAGATTTGTTTATAAAAACGATCTTTATAACAAAACTATTAATACTATACCAATCCAAATAATCAAAAAGTTAATCATCGAACTAAATATTCAATAAGTAGAATCGTTAGATAACATCATTTTAAAGAATGTAAATAATGAATTTACTGGAAAACCTGTATAAAAAAAGCTTAAAACCGTATGCACTTCTAATCAAAATTATAAACGCTTTAAATCTTCAACCTCGAAGATGATTGAAGTAATTAAAGAAAATCAAAAGGGTCAAAAGAATCGAGTAACAAAATCCTCGCCATTTATTTCAATTTATGATAATGAGTATAGCATTTCGTTAAACTTTAATACAATTATAAATATCGACGAATTATCGCCGGTTTCTAATAAACCAAAATTTTTGTTAACTATATTTACAACTATCACGGAGGATAGCTACGAATATATAATGAAGTGATATCGAGAAGAGATAAAGATATAGGTATAAAACAATGATTGTATTGTTGTTTATCTCTTTAAATACAGGATTAATTTGTTCTTTATATACTATATATACATAACTACATATGATTACACGTGATCATTGTATAGCTTTGTAATCGTAAGGATCTATAATACTACGAATCATAATATAATCGTATAACAATAGTTACAGGCTCAATTAGTCGATACGCCAAGTTCGATTGATACTCCGGTGCCCTTAGCGCCAGTAGATCAAAAGCGGTTAGTGTGCTCGAGCATTTTTGCGTATATATGCTTTAGTGGGCTCAAACGCCTTAGCGTACATATACTTTAGTGTGCCCGTGCATTTATTACCGGAAGATCCATGTAATACGTAAGAGCATGTTGTTTAGTAAAACACGTGCCTTCCACGTGCCTTACGCTCTCAGCGTAACAACAACGAAAAATAAAAGCTTGCTCAAAATGATTAATTTACAAAAGGCTTGTATAAACTTTAATTATAAAGAATCAACGATTTCATCAAAACCATTAATATCAATGTTAAATAGTATTCTTAAGAACAATAAATCGAATAATCACTCGATTCTTAATAACGAGAAGAAAGATACAATATTATCTTCTATAAAAAGAAATACGTTTAAAAGATCTTTTTCGCTATTTATATCTAATAAAACTATTAAACGATTATATATTCTACAAATAGAGATTTTTAAGTTTAATATTAATACTAAAAAGTACATTAAATTCGATACGTTTAATAATATTGATATAATCCCCGATTATACAAAGCATTAAACAATAGATTATATTAAACATTCAAATCGTTTGCATTAATAAGCAAATGATCATTACAAAACTAACATTTTCATTGGTACTATAATTGCGTAATTATGCGGATTTAGAAATGGATTTCAACGATTAAATGATTTCTATAACATTTTCTGGTTTGATAAGCAAAAGAATAAACTAAATAAACAAAATAATAAGTTTATTATTATATATAACATAGTAGTTATTACAATAAAATATAAATCGATAATTATATTTTTAATTCAACTCAAAATCATGAATCTTCTACAAATATTAAAATCAACAATATTATCATCACCAAGATTCTTCTATAATCTTTAAATTTATATATTCAAATATTGGTTTAAAATGAATTATAATTGCGAGATTAAAGTATTGCAAAACCAAAGCATTTGATAAGAAATTGAAATAATATCAATTAAATCAAAACCTATTTCACTTTAATAAATATTTATTTATAAGAATAATTAAAGCGATTATATTAATTATTGCAAATTATAATTAATAATCAAAAAAGATCTTTAAGATATAGCAATAATTAAGTTAATCTACGCTACTACGTTTACTATGCGATCCTTTTGTATAATAATGGCAATGATAACAAAAGATGATTTTGAAACAAAACAATATAACATTGTAAATACTTTCATTAATATATTTCGAGATCCTATTGAGAATCCAATTATATACTATATACCAAATAGATATAAGGTACTTAATAAATCCATTATTTTCGATTATACGTTATATAGCTTGAAAAACTCCTTTACACTTTGGTATAAAAAGTTCACAAATATACTCATCAATTTTAAAATAGTAAAATGTAAAGAAAAGCTTTATATCTTTATATCTCTTGATTATTATATATTTATTTTATTCTTTGTTAACAATATCTAGGTGATTTATTACAAAAGATATAAACGTTAAAAAAATCAAATAATTAATGAAATTAAAGCTAAATATAAGTTTAAAGATTTTAGCGATATTTAATGGTTTCTAAGGATCCAAATCATTAGAAATCGATAATTTAAAAAATTATGATTAATATATAATACTTATATTAACAAAATCGCTTGCAAATTTGATTTTACAAAAGAAAAAGCAATTATATTATTTTCGATTATAGTATTTGAAAAAAATAAAAACATAGTTTCTTTTTCAAAAGTAAAGAAATATCAAAAAAAAAGTTGGATTAATTCTATATTCAGCTATAACAATTAGGATCGATTTAGCTTTTCCTTTCTTCAAACTAAACGAATATAGTATTAACTTTTCAAAAGATTACTAAGCAATTATCAACCATTATATCGTATATTTATACAGATCTCGATACTTTTTTATTTACTACGAAAATAATTATATTTCTTAAATAGTAACCTTTTCAAATATATCCTTTACAAACGATATAATTATATAAAGATCTTTTTAAAACTATATAATCATATTATATAATAATGCTATCATATAAAAAGCTACAAAACAAAATACAATTACTACTTCGATTACAAAAACAAAACTTTTAAATATAAAAAGATCAATTAAAAAAATAATAACAATATTAAAGCTTTTAAAGAAAATCAAGGTATTAGTAAAAAAACCTATTAATATCTTTTACAACAATATTTAAACGATCCGATTGATAATTGATAAAAATGAAAAAATCTTTATTAAACTTAAATATATAGATATTCAAAATATATAGCTTCGTTAAGAATACATTAATAGGCGATTCTTAATCACGTATTTACTAATTGTTAATATATTGACAAATAGGCTTATTAAGAATCTTATTAAACAAAAGTTTAAATATTTTGTTAAATTAATCAATATACAAAACATTAAGGATCGAATTATAAAGGTTATCAAATAATCAATAATTATATGGTATTTAAATAAATTAATATTATAATACTCCTTTTATATTCTATTACCTTAATCTCTACTTTTTACTTTTACTTCAAAAAAGTTTACTTTTGAGCAATCTTTTTACCATTACCATTACTCATTTTCTTTTTCTTTTTTTTCTTTTTTATCTTTATTGTTACAAAATAATCCTTCAAAGTATACTTGTTTTCAAAAGAATCCGCTTTTAGCGTAAACATATCCTACATCGACTTCGAAGCCATCCAAGGATCGATATACTTCAGAATGTTCCGAAAAGCGATTCAGAAACGCTTTACCTTTTATAATTATATAGTTAGCAATTATAATATAAAGCGAAAAAAAGTATTATACCTTTTCATTGTTATTAGCTTTCGCGACTAAGAAATTATTCGTTATTATATATAATGTATTAACAAAGGTTAATATATATATATAAAGCATCGATAATATTAAACTTTTTGGAAATCCGCGTTTTTATAGTAAATCTTATTTCCTTACTCAACAATCAACGATTTTATATATTATATGTATGAATAGGGATTCTTTAGCTTTTTAGATTAAATCTTTTTAACAAAAGTATAAAAAGCCGGGATAAAAAAAGTAATAAAAATGAAAGATATCATTTCAGACCCTTTATTACTCAATTTACTACTATATTTAATTTTTAAAAGATTAAAATCAAGATTCTTATTAGAATCTTATAAAATATAAATAATGTATTACTAAAATGATTATAATACTTATTTTCAAACAAAGCAAAGAATCTTTATCCTTATCTTCATTTTGATCTTTATTTTCATCCTCATTATCATTTTTGCTAAAGGAACTAGCTCAAAAAGGATAAAAAAGAAAAGAATCGAAAAAATGGGGAGAAAAAGAACGAAAAAGCGAAGGGCGACGATAAAGGTAATGAGAAAAGGAAACAAAAATGTAAAGAAAGTATCCCAAAAACGATTTAAAAGGATTAAAAGAAAAAAAAAAAAAAGAAAAAAAAAGCAAAAGTAAAAGAAGAAAAAGAAAGGGAAGAAGCGATATAATAACAAAAAACAGCCAATGCTTTTCGAATACAGAAAAAGTTCCCGGCTCAGGAATTGTAAATATAACGAAGCATATTGATATTGATATTATTAATATTGTTATTGTTGATTGTTGATATTATTATTGTTGCTATTGTTTCTAATAACTTAAAGAATCAAAAGATCGAAGAATTAAAGCTATTATTATATAGCTATATAATGGAAATTATAATAAAACAATAATACGCTATAAAACGATTAAATATAACAAATATATAATGAATATCCTCAATCATAAACATCATTGTTTATAAAATCAACGATTTAAATATTCATAAAATTATATGGAATTATTAACTTATACAATTACTCGCGGGGAAATTGTATATACATTATTAAATTATTTTTCGTTTGTTTGTTTATATTAATAAAGAATTACACAAATAATACATAATTGTAGATTCATTTATTTTGTTTACTTTATAAACAGATTATATATTACACATATAATCTGAAGGGTATATTACATTGAAAATATAAAACATATAAAAAGTATATGTTTTTTTCGATAATAGATACACAAGCACATTATAATGCATTAATACGCTAAAAGTGTATGAGTATATCAAAATGCATAAGCACTTTAAAACATATATAAATTAAAATGTACAAATATATTAAAGCATATATTGTAAAAGGGAAGAAGATGAAGGGTAAAAACAACAACAAAAAGAATGGCCTTCTGAGAGAGAACAATATAACAAAAGGGGAGTAGAGGCTAAGGTTAGCTAGGATGATCATAGACAACGAAGAAGGGAAGAACAATTAGAATAAATGATCTAGGTTATAATGGATATATACACAATCAAAAAAAAAAGTAATAAAAAAGATAAAACTTAGTAAACAAAATATAATATAATAATCTAAAATATAAAATAAGAGAAGTATAAATACTTCTTATAAAAGGCGAGATTACGTAAAGGTGTTAGGTCCGAATGGTCGGAGCCATTCTGCAGTCTTACAATATACGTTCAAATGCATAAGTACACTAACCGCTTTCGATCTGCTAGCGTTAGGAGCACCGGAGTACTAATCGAGTTTAGTATATCGATTAATTGAATTTATAACTATTGTTATACAATAACATTATAACTTGTAGTACTATAAATCCTTATAATTACAAAGTTATATAATGATTATATATGATCATGTGTAATCATGCGTATATAGTATATAAGGAATAGATAAATCCTATATTTAAAAGAATAGATAATAATATAATCATTATTTTATACCTATACTTTTATTCCTTTAAGATATTACTTCATTATATTCGTAATTATTCTCCGTGATATATTGAAATAATAAAAAGAGCATAAAAATCGTAAAAATATCAAATTAAAACGATAGCAAAATATTAGCAATATTAAGAGTTAATCAGGCTTATAATTATTATACGATAGTATAATATAAGTTATAGTAGTAAAAATCAAAAAACAATACGAAAGTATAATTTAATAATATAAATAATAAGAACTAGATTTATATAATAAAGAAAAGTTTAATTGATTTGATTTCAAACTTTAATAGTTAGAGGTTTATATATAAATATAAAATGAGACAATAATAATACTTTGATAAAAGTAGTACTTTGATAAAGTATTAAAAGAAAAAGAATATATAATCTTTATTATAATAAGACTAGTATACTCAAATATAGATAAATAAAAAAAGTAAGAAATGTACTAGAAGTACAGGAATAACACCAGGGATAGCCATATCCCGTGACAAAATTCAAATAAAGATTATAATGAAAATAATGAAAATATGATTTTTCCGACGAAAATGAATGAAAAAGCGATCGTTTTTTTCGAAAAAACGCGTATATATTGTTTTAATTAATAAGATAATAATCAAATTGCTTTAATGAATATACACTACGAGGTTATAATTTATTGTAGTGGGAATAGTATATATTATTTGATATGTTAGAAATGGTATATATGTTCTACTGAGTATATGAGGTGGAGACACTTAACTAGGTATAGCGCTACACGTGATTACAACAACCTTACATTACTTTAGCTCTTCGTACTAGAAGTGTTTTACATCATTCTTATCTTTGTAAAAATCAATCCAAGCTTAATTTCTATCGTGCCTGCCTCGCGACGTAAAGATAGACACGAGCATCTGGGCATGGAGATGGCAACTTCCAGCGATATAGCACAGATTTGGGACTGGAATAAGTCGGTCCCAGTATCTATTGACCGATGCGTTCATGAAATTATCCAGGAACGTATAGATGCTCAACTCGCTGCGCCTGCTATATGTGCCTGGGACGGTGACTTGACCTATGGCGAATTAGACCGACTTGCCACGGGCTTGGCAGGCCGGCTCGTCGAATTCGGAGTCGGGCCAGACTCGGCTTCAATTATACCATTGTGTTTCGAGAAGTCCATGTGGACAGCTGTTGCCATGCTTGGTGTGCTGAAGGCTGGCGCAGCTTTTGTGTTAATTGACCCTCACCAGCCGGAGCACCGTCTCCAAAACATTGTCAGGCAGGCCGAAGCAAAAGTCATCGTGTCTTCATGCTCTAACGGCGATTTGAGCTCGCGGTTGGCGCCGCATGTAGTCGTTCTATCCTCAAATTTTTCTACAGCACTTGATGATCAGCTAGATTCACATTTTTTGCTTCCTAGCCCGTCATCTGCCGCTTATATCGCCTTCACATCAGGAAGCACCGGTGAACCGAAAGGAGCAGTGATAACTCATCAAAATATCGCTTCGGCTCTGCACCATCAGCTGCGGGACATGAGATTTACAAGCACGACCAGGTTCTACGACTTCTCCTCGTATAGTTTTGATGCATCTATTGGCGTCTTCTTTACAACACTCGCAAGTGGTGGTTGTATTTGCGTCCCTAGTGAGGATGATCGACGGGACAATCTGATACAGAGTATCATATCTCTAAATGCGAACGTTATCGACCTAACTCCCTCTGTTGCTGCACTACTATCTCCTGAGACAGTACCTTGTCTCAAAACACTTATCCTTGGTGGAGAAGCATTGCAGGTCCGAGACGTAAGTCGATGGTGGGGCAAGGTGCGAGTTGTGAGCTTCTACGGACCATGTGAGTGTACGCCTACAACGACAATTAACGGCGATCCATTGAGCAAAGAACATGCAATAGATTTGGGAAAAGCATCTGGTCTAGTAACTTGGATTGTGGACCCTGAGAATCACAATTTATTAGTCCCAGTTGGATCTGTGGGCGAACTCCTTCTTGAGGGTCCCCTTGTCGGTCATGGATATCTTCACGATTCAGAGAGGACGAGAGCGGTATTCATTGAGGATCCGCTCTGGCTGATACAAGGCGCACCTGGCCGTCAGGGAAGGCGTGGGCGTCTTTATAAGACTGGTGATCTAGTGCGGTATCGCGACGATGGCGGTTTAATCTTTTCTGGCCGCAAAGACGCACAAGTCAAAATCCGTGGCCAGCGCATCGAACTCGGCGAGATCGAGAATGCCCTGCTCAATCATCCCGGCATCGATGACGCTGTTGCCGTGTTGCAGAAGGACGATAGTACCGAGGATCAATGGATTGCTGGCTTCGTCACGGTCCACAACCATGGTGCCGCGTTCGAAAGGGATCGTTTCAAGGAATCATGGGAGAGGCAGTTCAATGCTGGTAATTCATCTGTTGAAGATGTGCTCCCCAAGACGGTTGGGAGAGATTTCACGAAGTGGGAGTTTATGTATGATGGAAGCGACATAAACATGGCCCAGATTGGCGAATGGTTAGCTGACACGATTGACCCGATGATCAGCTCTGGAGAAACTAGCCGTATCCCCGAGGAAGTTAGAAACTCTGAGATGGTTCTCCTTAACTTACCCCAACATGGCCTCCAACCACATACAGGAGCAGTCGAATTCATCACCAAGATAATCGATTCAACACCTATGCTAGCGGCCAAAATCACAGTTTTAAAGGCCACAACAGCAGATCTTGGTCCACGCTGTGCAACTATATCTCCAGGTCTTATCGTACTGAACTCAGCAATTCAGTATCTCCCCAGTCAAGCCTACCTTACTAACGTTGTGAAAGAGGCTCTAAAATTAGATGGGGTCAAGACGCTCTTCTTTGGTGACATCCGATCTAAAGTTATGCATCGAGAGTCTCTGGCTGAAAGAGCCGTGCAAATTGCTGGGGAAAGGATGAGTCGGGATGATTTTCAACGGATAATTGACATGAAACTAGATGAGTCTGAGTTGCTGGTTGATCCAGCGTTTTTCTCCAGCCTAGTAGACCTGCTACCGGATCAGATCGAACATGTTGAGGTATTGCCCAAGGATATGAATACCAGTGATGGACTGGGTGCCTTTCGCTACGATGCTGTCATCCACGTAAGAACATCAAATTTCGAACAGCAACAGATCCACCAGGTCGACCAGCTGGAGTGGATCGACTTCAAAAAACAAGGCCTGAATCGTCAATCACTTTTGACGCTCTTACAACGAGACACTTCTCAAATAGTCATCCCTGTTAGCAATATACCATACAGTAGATCCATCCTTGGGGGTTGCCTTATTCATTCATTTGAGAATCAAGGCCATGAAACCACCAATTCTATTGACTGGATCTCAAACGCTCGAAAAGAGGCCGATAACCATCATTCGTTGTCGGTTGCCGATTTGGTTGAACTGGCTACACATACAGGCTATCGCGTGACAGTCAGTTGTGCTCTCCAATCCTCACGACATGGCGGCCTGGATGCCATATTTTACCACCATCAGCTAAGTGATGATAAGAGAAGAGTCTTATTCCAATTTCCACATGAGGATTATCGGATTCCATCACGTGGCTCGCTTTGTAGCCAGTTGACGCAGAAAGACTTGAGCCAGAAAATTGAAGATCAACTCCTTGAGATGCTGCGGACAAAATTACCTTCTTACATGGTCCCTCAAGTGATCAAGACCTTGGAAAAGATGCCTCTCAATAAAAATTGTAAGATTGATCGTAGAGCACTTGCATTAGATCTCCAGAGGAAGAATTATCAAAGAAGACCGGTCGGACAACTGGAGATAATGACAGAAGCGGACCGTCAAATTTGCCAGATTTGGGGAAATGCTCTTAACATTGAACCTACCACCATTGGACTGAACGACCGGTTCTTTGACATCGGTGGGGACTCGATTAAAGCCATGAAGGTGGTATTAGATGCTAAAAAACTTGGTATTGAGATCACGGTACGGGACGTCTTTTTCCTGGAGGTGCATGAAATGGCTGGAAAAGTACTTTCCGCTTGAAAATAACACCAAGAGCTCTTGGGAACCTTTAGCGGACGTTGTGGATTGAACTGCTTCTTGAAGGGAATTTGAGAGACGTTTACCACGCAAGCTAAAGCCTACAAATATCGCGCTTGAGGCTTCCAAATAACAGCAGCAAGAATCTAGAGATTATAGTTCGCCTACGAAATTGAGTGATAAAGGGGAACATCATTATGTAATTGAATTAGTGCTTGGTCGCTTAGTGCAACTAACGCCTAATAGCGCTCATGTACTTTTACGAATAGTCTCGCTTCTTAAAAAATCTTCTTTCTTTGTAATTAATCTATTTCATCGAATCGTACTAGCCCTAATAGTCCTTTAAGAGTGTAAAGACTACAAATAGTTTGGATTAAGAATCCGTTGAATAATCTGTTTCTCCAAGAAAAAAACAGCATTCGTTCTTTCTAAATCCGTTAAAAATATTTAACGCGAATTGAAAATAATTGCTATTTTTTAATCTATGTATTTCAATCTATACTTCGTTCTGATCCTCAAGTGAGCTCGATCCCATACTAATCTCAAGTTTTCGTATCGCGGGGGGACCCAGCTAATGTATCCGACGTTGCTCATAGTACAGTGGTGGTAGAAGAGTTGCTTGAACCGTTACAACTAGAAGTAGTCATTATAGTTGATCTTTCGTCTTGAAGATGTACAATAGCGATCAATGATCCAGTCAATCCTGGAACACTTGAAATTAGGGTTAAACATATAGGCTTAATCTCCCCTTTAACCATAAGTTTCAAAATCACAGCTCCTTCATCAATCGCTTTGATTACCGCTCCTGAAGTTTTAGTGATTTCGACAGGTTCATTCAACAGCTTCAATTCATTAAACTAATCTTTGGTATAAGTTGAAGGCCTATATCATTCAGAGTCCATTTACTATTCACATAAGTTCTTAGAGACTCTTTTGCCTTATATCATCTATCCAGCTGGTTTCGGCTGCTTCTGCTTATTCTATCTTCGGCGATAGGCTTTTACCACTACTAGGAGTCGAAAATGGCCCCGTAGTTGGGCTATCTGATTTAGAACTATCCGAGTCCTTTCGAAGCCATTTTCAATCAGCCTTCCTATGTCCTTTTTTTCCACAATTGCAATATTTTCCTCTAGGACCTTTATTCTTAAAGTCTCTATTCGCACCAAAAGCCTATTCTTTTACACTCTTCCTAAGCCCCTTTTATCATTCAGATTCCATGAATTTGGTCATCATAGCACTAAAAGATGCAGTGGCCATCGAAGACAATTTTTTTCAGCATCGACAAGGTATCAAAATAAGCCAGCCGTTTGCGGTTATGGATTCGATTGTCAGAACTCAAATCTATTATCACAAGGGGAGGTAATATTGGCAGTGTAGGTTCACGGTATTTCTGAGCCTTCACTGTTACAGAGTTATTCGGGTGTGCGCCATCACACTGTTCAATACCATTTGATATTTCCGTTGGAACCGTGTAGAAATAAATCAATTAATATTCTGTGTATCTTGATGTCCAAGTTTTGACCATGCCTAACAATATTTCTGTCTTGGCGTATATATCTTTGGCCATTTCGCTTCCTGCCCTCGCTGTAGCCGTAAGGTTTGCTCCGTCCGCTAGGTCTAAGCTCTTCGTGCCTAAATCGGAAAGCAATTGCTGCAATCTTTTGATACGGCTTGTCAGAATCGCAGATACACACAACGTCCATGTGTCCCTAGGGGCATTCCACATTCCGACTTGCAGGGAATTCTGAGGATCGAGGGATGGCGGTGTGCCATGTTTGGCATTGCCATGATGGTGCTCCATACTCTGCTTGGCGCTCTGGCAATCAAAGTAGCTCCACGAGGAACATGACACCTTATTTACAGTAAGAGTATCGACTTCGCATTCCAGAGTGTCCCGTATGCAGTTGACAATCCAGTCGGCAGCAAGGCATAAGGTGATTTCATTGGCCGAAGAAAGCCTCGAGCTGGCGCAGATCGTGCACCGCGTGATTGCCTCTTTAGTATCTTGTAAAGCCTGTTCGAGCAACAAGATCAAGTCTAACGGTATTAACTTGGTAGATTGCGATAGCCTTGGATTCATGATAATCACATATAGTCTGTTCAGCAGCGTGGGGCATTGACACAAATAGCCCACCCCTATGTTATCGTTGACTCTAGTATGGAAACATCGGTCGCATGACTCTGAGGAACATGAGATATATTTGTCATGGAATAGTGGGTTAACCATGTGATCAACAATGGCTTTTACCCTGGAGTTGTCAAGAAGCTCCTTAAAACATTGCTCCAAGTGGCGACCGTCGAAGTCTGGATGTAAAATGGGTGCACAGTGGTCGACCACCGTTGAAGACTGCTCTATACTCATAGAGATGATGTCTGCATTTCTTTGGTTGTGAGCCTGAACATCGAAAGCCATTGACAGGTCTGCGTCCATTTGTACAGAGCTCGAGTAGTCTGTTGAGATAGGGTGGTTTATCTGCGTGAGAGCCAATGAATCCATCAATCCCATATTCCGGAGACTAGTATTTTCAAGGGGCAAGTCACTACTAGATAGGTTGTTGTGACTATCATAGCCATCATAGTGTAACGTTTTGCCGTCTAGCACTGTTTCAAGCTGGTCATAGTTAAGCTGATTGGAAATGTCTGAAGCCACCGCTGTTTCAGGAGTGGTCGAGGATGTGGTCGAGGATGTGGTCGAGGATGTGGTCGAGGATGTGGTCGAGGATGTGTTCGAGGATGTGTTAGAAGCCGATGTAAGGCAATATCTATCAAGCGAGACAGTAGCATCGTCCCTGACGCTTTCAGTGGACTCGGAATTGTCTGTATTCAGACGGGTCGGCCGAGCACGGCGTGGTCGACCAGCTTGCCGAATATGGCTATATGAGCAAGACCGGTCGCGCCGGCAACAATTGCGACAATTTGGCCTCTCACCGTCGCACTTTATCTTGGAATAAGAGCATTGGTCGCATGAGTTTCGCAGCCGTTCTGTTGTGGCTGACATTGGATTAGGCAAAGGGCTAGTTTGTCTCAAAAATCCGTGGGATAATCCGTTAAAATTCGTCAAATAACCCGCGGTTTTTGAATTCGTCGTTTGAATGGAATCCGTTAAGAAATCTGCTATTAAGATTATCCAACGAATTTTTGAATGATTTTATCTAAAAGTTTAAAATTTGAACTAAGTCATCCACGTTGTTTATACATTTTGTACGAGAAAACGAACTGCAGATTAGAAAGTATAAATCAGAAAAAGGAATTGATTCTTAATCCGCGATTTATTTTTTGAATAGATTATATTTGACGGATTTTTTTATTCAATTATTGCCACCTATGATAGAAATTACTGTAGAAATCCAATCGTATTGCAGAGCGTTGTTCAAACTTGTCAAGCACATGTGCTAGTGCTTTTGCTGATAGATCGTGTCAGAGGTTAAAAACCGGGCTAGTCACGTGTAAGCATAACGAGGGCAACTTAGGAGCTGTCGCGTGTAAAAAAGCTGTCACATTGAAGCTTGACTCAGAAAAAACCACAGAGACGTAAGTGGAGCCATCCACAATTAATCTTAGACTGATATCCTCTGAACTGCCAGCAATGAATACAATACTCGTTGACGATCCGTGCATACCTCTGAAAGATTCAGTCGAATTAGCTATTTTATATAAAAATCAGTATTCAAATATATATATTTTAAAAATTAAGTTTAATACAAATTTTGAAACTGATATATAGATTTTTGATAAATCTAATTTTATATTATAGAATAATTATAATGATTCTATAGTATCTTGAAAATCCTAGCGATCTGGTAGATGAATACAACCCCTTGTTAAGCGAACGTGTTCATTGCTAGCAGTTGAGGAGATAGAAGGTTGATGGATCAATCAACCAATATTTCAATTAGCCAATAGAATTCTTATCTAATAACCAGCTAAATACAAGCCAATGAGGAGTAGATGCCGTTCAATATGCTAGCTATTCTTCTCTTGTACGTATCGTAGTTAACACTGCTTATTTGCTTAGCCACCAAGCACTTTGTTAGATGGTGCTGTAGATCTCGCAGGTGCGAGCCAGTTTGTGACAGCCCCTGCTTGACAAGGATGGTGCCAACTAAATCGGCTTCGGACTCTACGAGTTCTATCCTTCCAAGCACAACCATCGGCATGGAACCTCTGATTGGCTCAGGCGTGGAATCCACCTCATCTGCAACGGTCCAATCCGTTGTCCCCTTAGATTTTGGGCCCGCAATGTCTGAAAGCGTATGGTGCTGGAAGTTACTCGTAAGGTTCCCTGTCCCCTGCCGTCTGCGATAAAGGTCTTGGGTAGCTTTATATAGAGTCACGAGACATGCTAGTGCATCCAGCAACTTTAATACCACATCGTCGTTTGTAGAACAGAAAAGACAGTCCCTGACGGCGGAACCCAAAAGTTGAATGCTATGATGGAGCTGTAGAATCTCATCCAGGGGTGCGTTATCGTGGTTCGCATAATCGACGATGGTATGAATGATTTGCCTGCCGGCATCACTACACGCACACGATAATTCCATCATATAGCAGTTGTACATTCGGTTGATATATAGTTGCAAATGAAGTTGGATATTTAGTTGGATATTTAGTTGGATATTTGGTTGGATATTTGATTGGATATGCGGTTGGATATGCGGCTGGAAATATAACGTAATATTCAACAAATTATGCAGTTGGGACTAGATGCAAGACGGGTTTGGAGGAGCAGCGACGAGGTAGATCCGAATTGTTAGAAATTATAATAGAAGAAGCACTAATGAGCCAGATTACATATATACTTGTATTTATCTTACTAGAGCTCCGCTTTTTAACAGTTTGAAGCTTTACTCTCTTTGAGTAAGCGTAAGTGGCCTTATTTTCACTTTCATTTCGCTTCCCACTGTTAGAAAGTCCACAACTTGGAAATAAGCGAGATTTTAGTATTTACTTTGTAAATACCCTTTAAGGATTGGATGTAAGTCAGCGGTGTATGGGCCTGGAAAAGCCTCGGCAATAAGGATTTGTATGTAGAATTTCGCCGGTTCTTTCCAAATGATATGAATTTCCTATCACGGAACATGAATTCGTGGAATTCAGAATATATCCCTTAGTTATATAACTTACACAGCGAATGGTTTACAAGATGAAGAAGGAATGAAACGCTTTCCGTTGGTTTTCACATCTCAAAATCAAAGGAATTAGAAAAAATACTTGCAAACCATTATAATTTGAACAAAACTACAGCAACTACAGCTAAAGAGAGGGATCATGCGCTAAGGGGGGTGTCCGGGTGTCTGGGTGTCTTGTTAATAAGCTAATTGGCCCCTCTCCTTAGCGATAGTCCTGTTGATCATTGATAATATAATTGTGAGTGCCCCCACCGACGCCTACGTGTTTTCTCTGAATTCAAGCATGATTCAGAAAAAACAGAGAGGCGTCAGTGGGGGCACCCACAATTATGCCTGCTTACTCGGATTGCGGAATTTCTGCCGGTACGATAAGGTTTAACCTTTTATATTCGCTCTAGCTTTAATCATAAATATTGAGATAAACATTTGTCTTCGATTGTAGATATTATTGAATATTACGTTATGTTTTTGATTATATATTCAACTATACATTCAACTACATATATATACTCGGACAACTGCTCGCTTAGACCACTATTTCATTTTTGGAAAATGGTTATTAAAATATAATCACGAACCACCGGTCATCACGATAGCTAGCCACTATGGATATCGCTCTTCAATCCGGGGATCCTCAGGAGTCGACCCTTTCCGAAAAACCAAAGGAGATACCACAAGCTGAAAGCTCCTCAATCTCCTCTGAAGATGATACTGTCGATCCTAACGCCCGCCCGGCAGTCTTTCGCTGGCTGGCACAGGAGATCTTGTTCGTCTTGACAGCAACTATGACCATTGCAATGCCAAGCTTTCTTCAAGGGAGCATTCTTATTGCGGCGCCCGCCATTCAAAGAGCCCTCAACATGACCACTGTAGAAGTAACGTGGATGATGGCATCTTCTTCGTGAGTATTCTCGTACATTTCTGAGGTCTCTTCGACCAACGGCTGACGATGATAATTACTAGCTTAACTTCGGGCTCATTCATGCTGTTCTTCGGCAAGATTGCCGACATGTTCGGTCGAAGGAGCATCATGCTTATCGGCCTTTTTCTAACCTCTTTCTTATCATTAGCAGCGGGGTTTTCAAAAAATGCCCTCACTATAAATGTTCTCAATGGCGTTATAGGACTTGTAGCGGCGTTTATGATACCGTCGGCTCAGGGCATCCTGGGCAGCGTTTACGAAAAGCCATCTAAGAGAAAGAATTATGCATTTGCATGTTATAGTTCGGGCAACCATCTTGGATTTACATTCAGCGCTATTCTCTCCGGAATTATGACGCAGGAGTTTGGGTGGTCGGCTTCTTTCTGGCTTATTGCCATTATGTACCTCGTGGTGGCTATTGTTTCCTGCTTTACGGTCCCTACAGATGTCAACGAAAAGCTCCCACTAAATATGGAATCGTTAAAGCAGTTCGATTTCGTCGGCGCCGTCTTGACGATTGCTGGGATTAGTCTCTTCTCAGTTGGTATTAGGTAAAAAGGAGCCCTTCAACTGACGCAATGTTCATTCATACTGATTGAGTACCATTAGTATTGGCCCTAGTGCCCCTGATGGCTGGAAGACAACATATATCCTCGTTTTTATCATATTAGGCCCTGTCTTGCTAGCGATTTTTGTCTGGTGGGAATCTCGCTTCGAGTATCCACTGTTGCCAATGAATATCTGGCGCGATAGGGAATTTAACCTGGTATGTTAGCCGTGCTCCCTAAAAGTACTACAATGCTAATTCTCTATAGCTACTCATCATATTGCTGCTTGCATTCTTGTCCTTTCCAGCCTTATATTTCTTCACTTCTCTTTTCCTTCAACACCTCTTTGGGTTCTCTGCGCTAAAAACCGCTGTATGCCTCTTACCATCCGCTATCACTGGGGTGCTCGTTAATGTAAGGAGCCAAATTTGAATCCTCAAGAATCTTGCTAATAGTACTATTTACAAGACACTGGCTGGAAATTTGCTACACAGAGTCTCTAACAAGTTGCTGATGGCAATTGGTGCCACTGGTTTTACCCTTGCCTTCTTACTCGTTGCGCTACAGCGCTCTGGCGACTCATACTGGGCTCTAACGTTCCCCGCCCTGGTTCTAGTTGTCGTTGGGACCGATTTTGAGTTTAACGTCGTTAATGTAAGCTTTCTAATAATCATTCTTTGTCACGATGATGCCGTTTGTGCTAACGTAGCAATTTCAAGATGTACGTAGTATCTTCCTTGCCGAAATCACAACAGTCAATTGCTAGTTCTATCTTTCAGACGACGATCAAACTGGCCACCGTGATAGGCACCGGTATCTGCACGTCGATATTCGACAGTGTCTCGTTGAACATAAGTACTAGTGGATATTACGCGGATGATCCGTACGAGCCATACGCTTTTATCTTTTGGTTTTCCTTTGCATTAAGCTTTACAAGTCTGCTTATTATACCTTTCCTTAAGATTAAAACTCAGGGAAACACAGTATAAAGATAGGATGAAAGAGATCTCCATGTACGATATAAACTTGAACTATATAGGCTTTAATATTAAAATAAGCGCCATTATATACTCTCTGATATGGAATGTGTCCTGTAAATAGTTACGAGGATATTGCCAGGTAGTATATTTAGTAAAAAATGATGATTTTAAGGTTTACTTGTGTTGTGACCCCGGAAAATAGTATCACAATAAGGCGTTAATTGACGTCCCCGCTGACAGCTAGAACGTTGGGTCAATATTGGCATCTTCAAAGCAGGAAACCAAATTCTATCGATGCAACCGCCTTGGATTGAGTTGCAACTAAGTATTGAGAATACTATTTGAGTTTAGCACGAATCCCTGTATAAATCTAGGGAAATACTATCTATCTATATATATAGATTTTCATTACAAACCCCCGCGTCACCAGGACTATATAACGTCCTGCCGCAGCTTCCTTCGCCAATTTGCATAATGCTCTTTAGATTTCGTTTGGCTGCAAGCACTACCATCCCCATGAAGTTGAAGGTCTTGATCACCGCGAAACAATGGGCTCTGAGGATAGGCTAATCATGCAGCCAATGTTGTACAAAGTATAGGGTTGGAAATGTGGATCAACTGGAGGCTAATACTTAGGACAGCAGTCCAATCCAGAATAGCAAATGCACCAAGCTTTATCAGATCTCATCCCCTAGACTGCCACGATTTGGCGCCCAATATGACCCGTGCGATACCTTGAATGATAAAGTTTGATTGGTCAGATGGTGATTTTTGATGATGAAATCAATTTTTAAGAGATACCTTTTTATAAGTTATAAGATTATTATAATATATAAGAATTATAATATGAAAATGGAATTTGTTATAATTAAGCAATCAATAAAATTATGTTTTGAATTTAAACAATATATTATCATAAAAATGATTTATAATTATTAATTAAAGTTGAAAGTTATTGAAAAATTCATGAATCTTAGTAATCTTATTGGTCAATAAGATCCTTGTTAAGCGAGGGCGCCAAATCGTGGCAGTCTAGGGGATAAGGTGCAACAACTGGTGGCAAGACTATCCATTGCAATTATGACTTTGGAGATGGCTGGGAACATATTATTACATGTAGCGGACGTTCGGATCCAGCCACAAACTTCGTGGTTCTAGATGGGGAGGGTCACGGGTGTGTAGAGGATGTAGAAGGATATCGTGGATGGCCTGACTTGCTTGCGCCTTATAGTACAAATGAACCGACAAAGTACCAGCGAAAGTTAAGGGTGTGGTTTGAGGAAGAAGCTCACAACAAGGATCCAATGAGACTGCGGGGAGTCGCAAAGTACACATGGGACAAAGACAAGATAAATTCAGTTCTTGAAGAGCTCGACACTTCCCAAGAACCTGGAAATGCCACTGTCGAACTATTCAAGGCGAGAATAAGACTGTGGTGTGACCGATTACCAAATGCATGATTGCGAGGTCTGGGTCATTAGATCTCTTCTGGTGATAAAGGGGAGAATGGAATCGCTCGCCAAAGGTGAATTTGGCTAGATATGCTAGTTTCTTGCCCTCGACGCTGGCATTCTTCTTCTGGCGTGGTAGTCCTCTTTCCTCTGCTATCGTCTGGTGCAAATAGAACGAACATGACTTTCGAATTGATCAATACATAACATGAAATATCGACTGAATCGTTTCAAGGAACCTTTCGTGTCTACTACTTTCTATATATTAACAACTGTTAAACAAAGCGTAAAAAATAAAACGTTTCCTTATTAAAGCTTTCAAAATGATCTAAAATGGAAATAACAAAATGAATAATTCCTTATTCAAAGTTGAACCAATCCATCATATATTATGAGTAGATGACGGTACTTTTGTACTTCAAAAGTCCGAAAGTCGAAACCCCTTTTGGCTTTTTCAAAAAGTTTATAAGGAAAATCGATGTAGAGTCGGACTTTGTGCTAATTATCCCTAAAGGCTGAAATAGATCAAAGCAAGCAAGCAAGTAGAAAAGTTCATCGCAAAGCTTTTTCTCGAGGTAAATCGAGGTCTCTTCAAACAGCTTCTTGAATCGTAATATTTCATTCATGGGTTCGATTAGATCAAGACAAATCGGCGTCGAAGGCACTCATTTGGTCGAAACACTCTTCTAGTATCGGCTGTGAAATCTCATAATAAGTTATTAAATAACTTAACGTATGAGCTGAACCAGAGCATATACGATCATGTGATATAATAATAATAGAATATATATTGTTATATTATATTTCTATATTTCTATATCGATCGTATTCTTTATGAAATTGTCACGGGATATACTTATCCCTGTTGTTATTTCTGTAGTTCTAGCTCGTTCCTTACTCTTCTTACTTATCCATATTTGGGTATACTAGCCTCACCACAATAAAAGCAACATATCTTTTTCCTTTGTTGTTTTATCAAAGTATTATTAATGCTTTATATCACACTTATATATACATCTCTAGTTATCAGAGCTAAAGATCAAATCAATCAAATCTATCAATCCAAACTTCCTTTTGTAACGAAGGTCGTAGGCTATTGAGATCAACACTTAGAATTATAAACTACAGAGCGAAGGCTACGAAACAAAAAAGCTATATATACACAAATCGCCTCGCGTAACGAGCCAATCCAAGCGCCACCCGGTTAGCCGGAACGGAGTAACATTAGAACGTGATACTACCCCCCCCCCTTTTGTAGAGTTTGCCCCAAACTCGTAACAAACGATTTAAGTTGTAAATTGAAATCAAAGTATAACAAAAACTTTATTCCAATCGAAATTATCAAGTCGACTATATTGTTCGGAATACTATAGAGTGCCGGGCTATTAAACCTTCTTTTTATACTTTTCGAAACACTAATCCACTATACCTTGCCAACTATACAAATCTAACCCCACTCAAATACATAGCTAAATAAAACAATAACATTAATAAAAGCCTACTCTAGGAAAAACTCGGCTAATCGCTTAATTGAGCAAGCGAAGTGTAAAATCAACCAACGAAACAAAGAATCGGTATATCGTATATATATACATAAAACGCAATTAGTTGATTATGCAAGTTTTGCGAAAAGCATATGAAGAATGTAAATTGAAGTGGATATTTGAGTTGAGTTAAGTGATTATTGCATGCGATTCAGCTGAGAGTGTTCGTCGAATCAGGAATAGAAACAAATGAGGGGAGAAGAGAATAAGCAAAATAGACAAAACAAGGTATTCAAACTTGAAATATTGTATAATCCAAAAGAAAACAGAGTGATACCAATACAATTCGAAAATCCTATGTGTGTGTATATTCATTTCCTTTAAGCTAGCTTCCCATTGTATATATTGTAGATTCGAAAAAAAAAATAAACTAAACAAAGATTGTAAAGATTGAAGAGGTGGTAAATCGAAAAGTGATTGTAACAACAAATAAAAAAAGAAGTGTCGATTAAAATAAAATGATTATATTAGAAAAGGGTGCTAGGCGGCAAAAAAAGTATTCTAATATACATTCTAAATCCTTTAATACTTGAATTCAAAGCTTGTAAAATAAAATGGGATTCTGTATAATCGTTAAGTTGGGAGAGCTGCGAAGTGTATTATCAAGCCGCAAATCGATCAAAAAAATCAAGGATCGAGGTGTACGAATCAAGTGGCTTTTAGGTATCGTTAAAGTAATCAAAGGAAAGGCAATATCGTCGAGGAGATTAGCAAACTAAACCGTGGAAGAGAGCGATCTCAAAGTGTAGACTTATATTATACTAGCGGGCGAAAAGCTTATAAGAAAGCTAATCGCGTTGACGAACAAAAAAAACCTCCATTTCGATCAAAAAAAAAAGAAAAAAGGGTAAATAACGTTAATCCAAATGTATAGAATACAAAGGCAAAAGCAAGAGCGTGTCGCGTATGCAAAAGCGAGTGTTTAGGCTAGGAGTATGCGGAGTATGCATATGTATGAGTGTATGTTAATGAGTACTCAATTTCTTATCTTAAGGAGTTTATAATAATGTAACAAAGGTCGTAGACTATTAAGATCAACACTTAGAATTATAAACTACAAAGCAAAAGCTACAAAACAAAAGAGCTATATATATACAAATCGCCTCGCGTAGCGGGCCAATCCAGGCGCCACCCGGTTAGTCGGAACGGAGTAACATTAGAACGTAACATCTTTATTATATGAATTTAGTTCTCTATATCTACACTATTTAACCATATCTACCTTTTGCCTTTCGATTTCCACTATCGTAACTTATATCATACTATCGTATAATAGAAATTAATTTATAATCGATTAAAATATTATAGAATCATATAAAAGATTATAGAATTTTCGTTTAAATGAAAAGTTCAATATAATTAATTAGAATTTGTTTTCATTATATAAAACATTTCGATATAATTCGATTTTAAGCTTTTATATCGTTATTATAGAATATATTAGATTTTCAATATCGAAGATTTTCTTTAAAAACTTCTTTAAAGAATCAAGTTGTTTATTTTCAATTAATTTCAATATTATTTTTTTTAATATTTTATTATCTTTTCTATTGGCTTTTCGAATTATGTTTTTCATTCAAATAATAATCAGATTCACTATTACTACCTTTAAATTCTAACCTTCTGTTATGCCAAAATGACGCGCCATATCAACGTATGGCTAATTTGGGTTATATACTAGGTATATATCCGCATAGCGGTATAACATCTAACAGTTTACTCGTGACACACCCTTAAGATTGCTGACGCTTAAGGCAAGGATCTTAATTTTTACCCTATAGAAATGCTTTATAAAGTGAAACGTAGCGAAAATAGCTAATTAGCTAGAAAAATAGAGAATGGAACTTTAAAATAGAAGTAACTCAAATTTGAGGCTTCAAGTGGGGTTTAGTGGAACGAATCTCAATAGGTTAATTAACCAAGCTGCCCACTAATAAAGATACCAGAGTGGATTCTTTAAAAATCCTTGAAAGATGAGCAAACTCAAATCGAGTATTATACCAATGCGCTAACCGGGCTTATAACTATCATGCCAAAATGACGCGCTATATCAATGTATGGCTAATTTGGGTTATATACTAGGTATATGTCCGCATAGCGGTATAACACTTAATAGCTTACTTATAACATCTTCAAAATCAATAATGATAATGTTAATTTATATTATTTTAATAACTACAATTAATAACTTTTCATTGCTTCGATATATCGAAAGATCTTTTAATAATAGCCTCGATGCTTATTGTAACGAAGATTGTAGACTATTAAAATCAATATTTAAAATTATAAATTACAAAACAAAGAACTACGAAACAAAAGAGCTATATATATACGAATCGCTTTGCGTAGTATATCAATCAAGCGTTACTCGGCTAATCGGAACGAAGTAACGTTAGAGCATGATATTACCCCTTTCTTTTATAGAGTTTGTTTTAAACTTGTAAAAAACAACTTAAATAGTAATTTGGAATTAAAAGGTATAATTAACTAGCTTTACATTTAAACTAATTTTCTATTAAATATTAAACGCTAAAAGATTCGATTGCTTTTTTTATATATTCGTAGAAATATTTGTTATCGATAATTTCCTTTGTTAACTTTTCTATACAACGATCAAATTCCTTTTCCTTTTTCAATAAATCTTTGGAATATTTGAATTATTGATTCTTTTTTATACTAGTTCATATCGGGGCATTTGCTATATCGATATATAAATTCAAATTATACGTTTTAATTTAATAATAGAGATTATTATATTGTATATATTTGTTTTGTTTTCGAAATAATATATATTCTATTAAAGTAAACTTCAAAACACAAATATAAAAAATAAAATCTATTAAATAAAGCTTATTAGAATTAAAGTTTTAACCAAATAAATCGAAAGCATTAATTACGTTTATATACAAAATATTTATTAGATTGTGATTTGAATAATATCGAAATAGAATTTGAATAAAAGCAAAGGTATTGTTGAAAGGGGTATACGAAAAAGGATTAAAGCGTATAGCGAGTTATTGTATGATAAAGATGAATTCGATATAAATATAAGAAAAAGATAATTATTGAAACAATCGATTCCGTATAGTAATATTAAAGCCATTTCGAAAAGTAAAGATTTTGTTCAAGTTAGACTATGTTTAATATCAAGCTTTGTATAAAATCCTTTTGAATTTAATAATGTAGATATAGAGTACAATAAATCTATATTTTGTTTAAAGGAAAACAATTTATCTTTTGCTTTTTATACTTTATTCGGATTATTATATATACAAAAGAGTTGATTAAAGATTATAATATAATCGAGAAAAGAATTGAAAAAAAGTTGCGAAAGCATTATAGTTTGAATTTGAGATTCGAAATTGAAATAAACGTAATAAAATTGAACTATCGAATTGTTTATAGCTATGCTATCGATTTGTATTTTAGCTTTAATCGAGGATAATCAAATATCAAATTTGTGTATGTTTTCGCCGAATTTCTTAAAATCAAAAAAAAGGATTTGGAACGAAAAATGCTTCGAGTAAAAGCTAAAGATCGAAGAAAAATGATTTCGTTGTATTGTCGAATAAGCTGGTTGCGTTGATATACTAATTTGGTTTAAAGGTTTGTAATAGTGTAAAAAAAGCCTTTATTTCGATTGATCAAAGAAATAAAAAAAATAAAGCTAAATAAAGCAAGTAATATTGGTTTATATAAATTTCAAAAACTTTAAACAAATAGATTTCAAATGTAAAAGCGTAAACAAAAGTGTACGATAAAAGCGAATCTGTATATGTATGTATATATGTATGCTATGTCAAAAAGCGTGCAAAGTATACGAATGCGTATATACTCGATTTTTTATCTCGAGGAGTTTATAATAATGTAACGAAGGTTGTAGGCTATTGAAATCAACATTTAGAATTATAAATTACGGAATGAAGAACTACGAAACAAAAGAGCTATATATATACGAATCGCTTTGTGTAACGTGTTAACCAGGCGCCACCCGGTTAGCCGGAACGGAGTAACGTTAGAGCGTGACACTTATAGATTTGTGTTTTAAACTATACCTGTTACCGAACAAAAGCTTATGTGAATAAAATAAGATTAAAATAAGCGAAGCGTTAATTAAAATCAAAGCCTTATAACAACTATAAAGTTTTTTGATATATAAAAACGTATGATAATGCTTAAAGCTGCTTACCAAATTATACTTTTAATCATTGATTAATAAAATAACTATCTTACAAAGCGCTGCTTTAAACTGCATATGATTGATGATTGAATTGGGTTGAGTTTATTTAAGTTATTACTCATTATTGAAAGAACTTAAATACAATGGATAATGTTTTATAAGTTCTAAATTCAATTGTATAAAACGTGTTTAAGGTTGTAATTGTTAACTATCTAATGAACAAGACTATCGCTAAAATGAGGGTGCAATAAGCTTAATAATATAAAACCCCTTTATAAATATGTTATTAATATAAAATGAAATATAAT
>NGKF01000032.1:321294-347224 GCA_002162555.1 Monilinia aucupariae | reverse complement strand
AAATTGAATCTAAAGTAAAAATTAACTTATAATTAATTATTTATAACGAAAATATTATATCTTTAATAAGTATTATATAATAATAATAATAATAATAATAATAATAATAATAATAATAATAATAATAATAATAATAATAATAATAATAATAATAATAATAATAATAATAATAATAATAATAATAATAATGATAATAATAATAATAATAATAATAATAATCATTATTAATTCATATTATTATTATCAATGAAGTAAATAATATTAATAAGATAGATAATATTAATGAGGTAGATAAAATTGATGAGGTAGGCAAAATTTTCACCGCCAAAACGCTCGGACCATTTTATTATCACGTTACTTTAACCTCGCTGTCGCATTTCGCTATCGTATCTCGCTGTCGTTGTTTTTCATTTATTTTGTTAATAAAACTTCAATTCGTTATAATTACTTCAAAATAGCTCGAAATGACTAGAGGTTACTACTTTTCCGTTCAACTTTTAATGATTTATAACAACATCTTTAATCCCATCGATTTTCGAGGTTGATTACATTAAAAGAAGCATTTTAAATACTTTATTCTTATATTATAATTAATAACTAATAATTAATAACTAAAGTATTATATTGTATATTCTATGGTTTTTTATATTGTATTAGAAAATTCATACCGATTAGGTATAGCTTAGTGGATTTCACATACAAATTTTCATGCTAAGAGCTTTTATATCTACAATTTACATTTAATAATTTTATCTATTTATATATATGCCGATAGCTAGCGTCCACGTATACGGTCTCTAACCCCATCTGTAATCCTATATCGATTATAGAATCCTTTATCTTTGATATCTAGTTATATATCAAGTTGGTACGAGACTCTTCGATCTCTAAAAGTTAATTAAAGACAAACAATCTACTTGAGTACTCGAGTAAACAAACATCATTTGTCACTAGCTCCTCACTAGGGTTGTATAATATATATAATCTAGGTGTTCGTTATATAATTATTTCTTTTTTTGATTATTATTTATTATAATACATTAAATCTATAACATATAGTAACGTTTTTTATATAATAGTAGTAATTTATAATCGATTTGATCTATTTATAGCTAGAGCTACGCTAACCATGCGATTCGCTTATAATATATACAATAATAGATGTTTTATAAGAAAAAAGTAGAAAAAGCTTCTACAAAACAACCTTCTATCCCCCGGAAGATCTCCGAGATGCCTATGGCTACTATCCGCCCTGTCAAACACTAATAATCTGTGATATCGGCAAATTGAAGATATTCTATCCTGCTTCCTCTGTTATATAAATCTAGTTCCCACTATCTACACTATTTATTTCCCTTTTGTCTCTCGATTCCCACTACTGTAACTTATATCATACTATCGCATGATACTAGATTATAGAAGTGATCTTATATATATATATATACGCATGCATATACAAAGCATATGTTCGCTAACTAAGTATATAAAGCGAAACGTTAAACATATAAAGCATAATAGTATACACATACGCCGGAACGACGACTATACCGCTCGAACATCGAAATCGTAACACTACTCTCCTCTTCAATAAAGCTTATCTTTGAGCAACTACTTATTAATAATCAAATATACTACTCTAATATGACATATACTAGCCAATCTCTATCTTTAAACGCATTTATTATAAATGTTTATTGTTATTATAAATAAAGTAAATAAGATATATAATTGTATTTATTTATTTCTAAACGACAAAATGCATACAAGCACTATGTTACGAAAAAGATACCTATATAACACTTTGTAACAATAATAAATGATTTCTATATTGAAAAGACATATAACGAAGGCTTTTTTTCAATCTAAATCCATATCCAAATCTACTTTTTTATCAAATTCATTGTTTTTTTTAAAATATTTTTTTATATCGATAATAATAAAAACAACTTTATATTAAATAAAGCGAAAAAGTTATTAAAAAGTATCACGGAGAATAGCTACGAATATATGATGAAGTGATATCAAGAAGGGATTAAGATATAGGTATAAAGTAGTAATTGTATTATTGTTTGTTTCTTTAAATATAGGATCTATTCGTTCCTTATATACTATATACATATAATTATACGTAATTACACATAATCATTATATAATTTTGTAATTATTAGGATTTATAATACTATAAGTTATAATATTATTGTATAATAATAATTACAAATCTGAATGCTTTTAGTAAAGATTGAATTGTATAGAGCAAATCTAATTTAGTATATTTACTTAATTAGTTGATATACCAAGCTTGGTTAATGTTTTGATGCTTCTAGCGCTGACAAATCGAAAACGATTAGTGTACTTGTGTACTGTAGCGTATGTATATTTTAATGTGCTTGGGCATTTTAGCGTACATATATTTTAATATGCTCGGGCATTTTAGTATATATATACTTTAATGTGCTCAAGCATTTTAGCGTATGTATGCTTTAAAATGCTTGTGCGCTTTTAATGTATTAGTATACTATAGCGTGCTTGTACATCTACTTTAGAAAGATCCAAGTAATATATAAGGGTATAATGTTCAATAAACACGTACTTTTCACGTGCTTTACGCTCTCAGCGTGATATACCCTTCAAATCATGTGCTGCGTATATAATCTATTTACAAAGTAAACAAAATAAATAAATCTACAACTATACGTTATTCGTATAATTCTTTGTTAATATAAATAAATAAACAGAAAATAAACTAATGATATATATATAATTTCCTTACAAGTAGTTATATAAATTAGTAATTTTATATAATTCTATAAATACTTGAATTATTGATCCTATAAGCGATAATAACCATGATTAAAAGCATTCATTATATATTTGTTATATTTGATTGTTTTGTAGCGTATTGTTGTTTTATTATGATTTTCATTGTACGGCTATATAATAATAGTTTTAATCCCTTGATCTTTCGATTCTTTAAACTATTAAAAACAATAATAATAATAACAACAATACCAATAACAACAATATTAACAATATCAATATTAATATGTTTCGCCGTACTCGCAATTTCCGGGTTGGGAACCTTTCCTATGCTTAAAAAGCACTAGCTATTTCCCGCCGCCGTACTAATTCTCCTCCCCCTTTTTCTTCTTTTGCTTTTTCTATTCCTCTTGTTCTTTTTTCTTTTTCTATTTCTTTTTTTTCTTTTGCTTTCTTTTTTGTTCCCCTTTCTCTTTCTTCTCCTATGTTACCAAGATTGTTTCTAGGATAATTTCGTTATACCTCGATTTCCCCTCCCTATCGCTTTTACTATTGTTTTTCTTTTTTTCGTTTCCCCTTTTTCTATTCCTTCAATTCCCTCCTTTTCCATCCCTTCCAAACCAATTTCTTTAACAAAGATAATAATAAGGATAAAGATGAAAATTAAAATAAAAATAAAAATGAAGATTTTTTGCTTCGTTTAAAGATAAACATTATAATCACTTTAGCAATACATTATTCACATTTCATAGAATTTTGATAGGGATTTTGGTTCTAATCTTTAAAGAATAGAATAAAGTGGTGAATTAGATAATAAAAAATTTGGAGTAATATTTTCCACTTCTATTATTTCTCCCACCCTGGTTCCCTATACCCTTGCTAAAAAGACTTGATCTAAAAAGCTAAGGAATTTTTATTCGTATATACAATGTATAAAGTTGTTGATTATTAAGCAAAAAATGGGATCTATTATAAAAACGCGGATTTTCAAAAAGTTTGGTATTATTGATGCTTTATGTATGTATATCAATTTCTATTGGTATATTTGCATATAATAGCAAATGATTTTTTAACCGCGAAAGTTAATAATAACTATTACGGAGAATAGCTACGAATATATGAGAGGATATCTGAAAGGGATATAGGTATAGGTATAAAACAATGATTGTATTGTTGTCTGTCCTTCTAAATACAAGATCCATCCACTCCTTATATATTACATATAAGTAATCATACGTGATAATATGTGATCATTGTATAGCTTGGTAATCATAAGGATCTACAATACTTTGATTTATGATATCGGTATAAATCATCATATACTCGTAAACACAAGTTGGATCTTTGTAAAACAACGTATAATAATGCTTTTAGCTCTATAAATCAAAAAGTAATTAATACTTTTATACATCTATTAAAATTAAAGGCTAAAAGCCTTCGATAATCCTAATTCCGGCAATCCCAAAAAGGTTAATAAGCTTATATATCTATTGCTGGAAGATCCTTAAAAGCGTTATATTCGGCAAACATATGCTTCGACAAAACATATGCTTCAATAAGTATATGCATATCACGCATTTAGTATGATATACCTTCTAAATCATATGCGCAATATATAATCTAATTACAAAACAAACAAAATGAGTGAATCTACAATTACACGCTATTCGCATAATTCTTTGTTGATATAAATAAACAAACGGAAACTAATCTAATAATATATATACAATTTCCTTGTGGGTAGTTATATAAATAGTTGTATAAATAAATAATTCCATATAATTCTATGGATACCTGGATCGTCGATCCTATAGGTGGTAACGATTATGGTTGAGGGCATTTATTGTATATTTGTTATGTTTAATCGTTTTGTAGCATATTGTTGTTTTGTTATGGTTTTTATTGCCCGGCTATATAATAATAGTTTTGATCCCTTAATCCTTTGATTCTTCAAGCTATCAAAAACAACAACAATAACAACAATATCAACAATAACATTAACAACAATAATATTATCAATATGCCTTGTTATATTCGCAACTCCTGGGCCAGGAATCTTTCTTGTGCTCGGGAAGCCTTGGCTGTCTCCTGTCGCCGCATCGCTTCTTCTCCTTCTTTTTTTCTTTCTATTCTTACTTTTTCTTTTTTTTTTGCTTTTTTTTCTTCTTTTGCTTTTTCTTCTTCTTTTAATCCTTTTGGGTTATTTTTGGGATATCCCTTTTGCACCCCTATTCCCCCTCCCTATTGCTTTTATTGTTGCTCTTCACTTTTTTGTTCCCCTTTTCTTTATTTCTTCGATTCCCTTTCTTTCCGTTCCTTTCAAATCGGTTTCTTTGACGAGGGTGACGATGAGAATAAGGATAAGGATCAAAATGAGAATAAGGATAAAAATTCTTTGTTTCATCGAAAAGTAAATACTATAATCACTTTAGCAATATATTATTTATATTTTATAGGATTCTAATAAGGACTTTGGTTTTAACTTTTCAAAAGTTGAATATAATAATGAATTGGGCAATAAAGAGTTTGGAGTAGTATTTTCCATTCTTATTACTTTTTCCATAGCGATTCCTTGTATTCTCGCTAAAAAAACTCAATCTAAAAAGGCTAAAGAATCTCCATTTGTGTATACAATATGTAAAATTGTTGATTGCTAAGCAAAAAAATAGAATTTGTTATAAAAACGCAGATTTCTAAAAAGCTTGATATTATCGATACTTTATATACATATATTAACCTTTACCGGCACATTTGCATATAATAGCGAATGATTTTTTGGCTACAAAAACCAATAACAATAAAAAGATATAATACCCCTTTTTCGCTTTATATTATAATCACTAACCATATGATTATAGAAAGTAAAACGTTTTCAAGCCGCTTTTCGAAGCGTCTTGAAATACATCAATTCTTAAATAGCTTTGAAATCAATGTAGAGTATATTTGCGTTGGAAGCGAATACTTTTGGAAGTGGGTATATTTCGAAGAATTATTTCGCGATAGCAAAAATAAAAAAGAAAAGAAAGAAAAAAAAGATAGGTAGTAATGGTAATAGAAAGATTGCTCGAAGGTAAGCTTTTTTTGGGGTAAAGGTAGAAAATAAGGATTGGGGTAATAAAGTATAAAGGAAATATTGTAGTAATATTAATTTTGTTTAAATATTATATGATTATCGATTATTCGATAACCTTTGTAATTCGATCCTTAGCGTTTTGTATATTGATTAGTTTAACAAAGTATTTAAACTTTTATTTAGTAAGATTTTTAATAAGCCCATTTATCAATATATCGACAATTGATAAATATGTGATCAAAAATCGTCTATTAGTATATTCTTAACGAAACTATATATTCTGAATATCTATATACCTAAATTTAATAGAGATTCTTTTATTCTTATCAATTATTAATCGAATCGTTTAAATATTGTTGCAAAAGATATTAACAAGCTTCTTTACTAATACCTTGATTTTTTTTAAAAGTTACAATATTACTATTGTTTCTTTAATCGATCTTTCTATATTTAAAAGTTTTGTTTTTATAATCGAAATAGTAATTGTGTTTTGTCTTATAGTTTTCCATATAATAGCATTATCATACAATATGATTATATAGCTTTGAGAGGATCTCCGAGTAACTACATTATTTGTAAAGGAAATATTTGAAAAGGTTATTATTTGAGATATATGATTATCCTCATAGCAAATAAAAAAATATCGAGATCCGTATAAATATATAATACAATAATTTGCTGCTATAAAGTAATTTTTTGAAAGATTAATATTATATTCGTTTAGTTTAAAGAAAAGGAATGTTAAATCGGTTTTAATTATTATAGCCAAATACAAGATTGATTCAATTTTTTTTGATATTCCTTTACTTTAGAGAGAAAAGCTATATTTTTATTCTTTTCGAATATTATGATTAAGAGTAATGTAATTGCTCTTTCTTTTGTAAAACCAAATTTGCAAGCGATTTTGTTAATATAAATATTATATATTAATCACAATTTCTTAAGTTATTGATCTCTAATGATTCGAATCCCTAGAAACTATTAAATGTTGCTAAGATCTCTAAGTTTATATTTAATCTTGATTTTATTTATTATTTGATTTTTTTAACGTTTATACTTTTTGTAATAGATCATTTGGATATTGTTAATAAAGAACAGGATGAATATATGGAAATCAGGAGATATGAAAATGCAAAGCTTTTCTTTGCATTTTACTATTTTTAGGTTAGTGAGTATATTTGTGAACTTTTTATATCAAAATACAGGGGAGTCTTTTAAGTTATATAGTGTATAATCGAAAATAATGGATTTATCAAGTACTTTATATCTATCTAGCATATAGTATATTACTGAATTCCTAATGGAATCTCGAAATGCATTAACGAAAACATTTATAATATTGTATTGCTTTGTTTCAAGATTATCTTTTGTTATTATTGCCATTATTATGCGGAAGAACCGTATAGCAAATATAGTTGTGTAAATCGATTCGATTATCGCTGTATCTTGAAGATCTCCTTTAATTATTAATCGTAATCTGCAACAATCGATATAACCGTTTTGATTATTCTTATAAGTAAATACTTATTGAAATGGAATAGGCTTTGATTTAGCCGATATTGTTTCAATTTCTTACTAAATGCTTTGATCCTGTAATGCTTTAATTTTGCGATCACAATCCATTTTGAATCAATGTTCAAATATATAAATTCTAAGATTATGAAAAAATCTCAATAATGATGATACTATTGATTTTAGTATTTGTGAAAGATCCATAACTTTGAGTTGAATCAAAGGTATAATTATCGATTTATATTTTATTGCAGCAATTACTATATTATATATAGTAATGAATTTACTATTTTGTTCATTTAGTTTATCCTTTTATTTATTAAGCCAGAAAGTGTTATAAAAATCATTTAATTATTAAAGTTCATTTCTAAATCTGTATGATTAAACAATTACAATACCAATGAAAGTATTAGTTTTGTAATAACCATTTGCTTATTAATGCAAACGATTTGAGTGTTTGGTATAATTTGTTGTTTGATGCTTTATATAATCGAGGACTATATCAATGTTGTTAAGCGTATTGAATTTAATATACTCTTTAGTATTGATATTAAGCTTAGGAATCTCTATTTGCAAAGTATGTAATTGTTTAATAGCTTTATTAAATATAAATAACGAAAGAGATCTTTTAAACGTATTTCTCTTTATAAAAAACAATATTATATCTCCCTTTTCGTTATTAAGAATCGAATGATCATTCGATTTATCGTTCTCGAGAATACTATTTAATACTAATATTAATGGTCTTAATGAAGTTGTTGATTCTCTATAACCAAAGTCTATATAAGCTTTTCGTGAATTAATTATTTTAAGCAGGCTTTCATCCTCCACTATAAATACAACCAATAGGGATCTTGGTTTATTAGGAACCGGCGTTAATTCGTTGATTTTTATAACTGTATCAGGATTTAACAAAGTATTATACTCATTATTATAAATTGAAGTAAATGGCGAGGATTTTGTCATTAAATTCTTTTGATTCTCTTGATCTTTTTCAATTATTTCAATCACCCCTAAAGTCGAAGATTTAGAGCGTTTATGATTTTGATTAAGAGTATATATGATCTCGAGTTTTTTTTGTATAGGTTTTTTGGTAAGTTCATTATCCACATTCTCTAAAATGATGCTATCCGGCGATTCCATTTATTAAATATCCAATTCGACGATCAAATCCTTAATTACTTGGATTGGTATAGCGTTAATAGTTTCGCTACAAAAATCGTTTTTATAAACAAATCTTTTATCGAATCTAATATTTTGTATAATAATAACTTTATCGAGTATAGAGATCCAGATACGGAAGATTATTATAATAGAAATATATTCGATCAAATATTCAATATATATTTGCGGGTTAGTTTTATACTATTTTATTTTAATCCCAGCTTTTTTTTTTTTGTTCAAAGGGTACGTGCGGCAACTATATTTATATATTGCACTTTAATCAAAACGAAGATTATTAATAATTTTTTGTAATAGCAACGATAAATATTATTTGTAGTATTATTTAAACCAAGAATTAATTATTTCGTTAGGGCATTTTCAATCTTTTGTTTTTAATGGATTAATATTATAAAAGTATATAGCGGCAAAAATGGCCTTTATTTATATTTTATCCGGTAATCCAATTGAAATACATATTTTAATTTGTTTAATAATAATTTTTTATTTTGTACGTTCCGCTTCTCCGTTAAGTTTATACGTAAAGGAAGAAAAGAGTTTAAGTTTTATATTTTTTTCAAAGATTCATTTCTCGAACGCAGTATTACTTTTAATCCCTATTATAAATATATTATTGTTTTGCTTAATCATTACAATGTAAAAATCATACTTGTAGTAAATCTATACAACGAAATTCTTTAAAACTTCAAAAACCTTGTTATATATTTTCTGGATCAATGCAAAAATAAAAATCTTTCCATTGTATATATCCTTAATTACTAGCAATTATAATACTCCATTATAAATATGGGGAAAATCGAACAAATCCCATTGAACTTTATAAAAAGGTCTAAATAATTGATAATCATTAAGTAAGCGTAAAACAATTTGTTTAATGTAAATGTATAAACAATCAATGTATTCCATTTGAATGATTCTTTTGATCCATATTCCTTTAACCATTCTAACTAAATATTCTAATGCTTTTTTGCCAAAATGTTTTGATCTTTTATATTATAAATCGTTTGATTTTATTTGAGGTTTTATCGTTTCGCATAATCAAAGAAAATGCTTATTAATCTTTTGGTTTTCGGTAAGCATTATAATATTTATATTTACAAGAAAATTAGATTCATTAAAATAGTTGAAACAAGCGTTGTATTTTAAAAAGATAAGGTTATACTTTTTAATATATTAAGCAATAATAGTATTATTAATCCAATCGCCGATTCTAATAATAGTATTAAATCTATTAAACCAAGTATTTTTGTTATAAAGTAAGGTTTTGAATATAAGATTAATATAAAAACCAAAAATAAACGCAATATTAATTAGCGTAAAATCTGCATTATTTAACAAAATTCTTTTGATTACCCTTTCGCTATAATCAACTATTGGTAAACTTAATAATCCTGTTTCGATGTAGTTCGAGATATCGCTAGAAATATATTTTCCGTTTACTAAAAGGTTTGTATTGTTGATAATATATATAGTATTGCAATTATTCAACAAAGTACAGTTTGCTAGTATATATATAAAAGTAATCATAAATATAACAAAAGCGTTAATATATTTGTTCGGGTTAATAATATAAAAAGTAATATTATAAAGATTCTTTTTTTATAAAGATTTATAAAATTGATTAGCTTGAATAATAGAGAGCCATCCCTTTTTGAATAGAACATTTCGAAGATTATTATATTTTTTGTTTTTGATATATTCGTTAATCTCTTTAATTTGCTTTTCATTAATAATCCGAGTAAATTGTTCAACATATTTATCGGTAAAGGTTAGTTCAACTATATAGCATTTGTTCGGTTTATAACGATGGTTTAAACCGATCGATTGATTTTCTTTATAAGAACAATATTGAATAACATTGTTAACATTATTGCTTTTCAATTATCGCTTTGATCCAGATAGTTATTGGAATCCTAATCTTTGAATAGCAAAGAATCCTTTTGACAATGGATTACGATTTATTCAATCGATATAATCAACGAAAAAACTATTGTATTGTTCTAAAGTAATAATATAGCATTCTTTTTTGTTTTCAATATTCAAAGTAATTAATTGTTGCTTTAACCAATTTGGCGTTAATTTGCTTAATACTTCTAGGAATTGTTTATATCCACAAATTCCTTTGATCTCTAGAAGATTGTAGGCCAATGCTTTAGCGTAAAATAATTCCTATTTTTTATATTATTTAATTGGATCGATTTGTTTATTGTATGCATTATTCAAATAATTGATATATTTGGTTTGAATGGTCCTTAGGATTGTTAAATCAATAAAAACAATCTTTATATATAAATAAACAATAATTTGTTTCAGAGTATAATTTTGTATAGTATTCTAAGAGATTTTCAAAATATAAAAGAAATCGATTATAGATATAATCTAGTCGAATATATAATGGAAGTTACTATAATTTTGGTTGTATTTATTTTTTTGAGTTCTGTAAATCTTCTTTATAAATAAAAAGGTTTTTGAAAGATCTTTTAATATAGTAAGAACAAGATCTATAAAAAACTTAAGTTTAAATATTCCATCTATTTCGATATTAATAACGTATCGATTATAAGCTTTAAGGTTTATGGTATATTAATTATAACGTTTATAATTCTCTTCAAAAATTATAATATTTATGAAAAAGGCTTAAAGTAGATTAGCGCTTAATCAATCACGAAATTAGTAATTAAAAGAATTTGAGGTATTCAGATCGATACTATTCCAGATATGCTTAAAGCAATTAACATTCTTAAGTGATAAATACCAAAAGGATTAATCCATTCGATTGTTAAAAATAATTTTTGATATAATGAAGAGAATAATTACTAAAGAATGAAGAATAATAAAAGTGTAATAAAAAATGATTGGGGATCAAAAGAAAAAAAGAAGTTGTATAATATCGATATTCGAATTATAGTTATTGTAGAGATTTCGAGTATAAACCGGGTTTATAATTATCATAAAGGATAACTACAAATATATAAAAGAATATTTGAAAGGGATATAAGTATAAATATAAAACAATGATTGTATTATTATCTATTCTTTTAAATACAAAATCCATTCATTCCTTATATATTACATATAAATGATTACACATGATAACATGTAATCACTATATAGCTTAGTAATCATAAAGATCTACAATACTTTGATCTATAATATTGGTATAAATCATCGTATACTTGTAAATATAAGTTGAATCCTTATAGAACAACGTATAATAATGCTTTTAGCTCTATAAATCAAAGAATAATTAGTACTTTTATGCATCTATTAAAGTTAAAAGTTAAAAGTCTTCGATGATCCTAATTCCGGCAATCCCAAAAAGGTTAATAAGCTTATACACCTATTGCTGGAAGATCCTCAAGAGCGCTGTGTTCGGCAAACACGTGCTTCGACAAAACACGTGCTTCAACAAGCACGTGCGTACTACGCACTTAGCGTGACAATAACAAAAAAGTATAATATCCCTTTTTCGCTTTATATTATAATCGCTAATTATGTAACTATAAAAGATAAAATGTTTTTAGATCGTTTTTCGAAATGTTTTAAAGTATATTAATCCTTGGATAGCTTCGAAATCGACGCGGGGTATATTTACACTAGAAACGAATTCCTTTGAAAACGGGTATACTTCAAAGAATTACTTTGCAATAGCAAAGATGAAAAGAAAAAGGAAAGAGAGAAAAATGGGTAGTAATGGTAATAAAATTGCTCGAAAATGAGTTTCTTTGAGGTAGGGGTGGAGAGTAGAGATTGGAATAATAGAGTATAGAGGGAGTACTATAATATTAATTTGTTTGAATATTATATAATTACTAATCATTTGATAATCTTTATGATTCGATTTTTAGCATTTTATATATTGATTAGTTTAACAAAGTATTTAAACTTTTGTCGAATAAAATTTTTGATAAACTTATTTGCCGGTATATCAATAATTGGTAAATATATAATCAAGAATCGCTTTTTGATGTATTTTTAACAAAGCCATATATTCTAAATATTTACATATTTAAGTTTCATAGAGATTTTTTTATTCTTATTAACTATTAATCGGATTATTTAAATATTATTGTAAAAGATATTAATAGGCTTTTTTATTAATACTTTGATCTTCTTTAAAAGCTTTAATATTGCTATTACTTTTTTGATTAATTTTTTCATATCTAAAAGTTTTGTTTTTATAATTAAAGTAGTAATTATATCTTGTTTTGTAGCTTTCTATATAATAGCGTTATTATACAATATAATTATATAGCTATCATGCGATAGTATGATATAAGTCACGGTAGTGAGAATCGAGAGACAATACAAAAGTATGGTTTTATAGTGTAGGTAGTGGGAACTAGATTCATATAATCGAGAAAAGCTTGATTGATTTGACCTCAAACTCTAATAGCTAGAGGTCTATATATAAGTATGATATAAAGCAATAATAATGCTTCGGTAGAAGTATTACCTTAATAAAGGATACGTAGCCTTTACTATGATGGGGCTAGTATACTCAAATACGGATAAATAAAAAGAGTAAGGAATATGCTAAAAATACAGGAATAACATTAGGGATAGCTATATCCCGTAATATACCCTTTAAAGCGACGATAATATTGTTGATTTACAATATAACAAAAGAAATATATAAATAACAAAGTTGTATTATATAAATTATCGATATAAGTGTTTGTTGTTGTATATACGTATTATTAGTACCAATATGCATAATCTCGATTAGCAATAGCTTAATAGCGTTAGCGGCGAAAAGAGCAAAGAAATCATCGTTTAACTATTCAATTAGATCGTTTTTCGATGGCAATTGTTGTTTAAATAATAAACAATATCGTTTATAAAACGTAATATATTGTAAATTTAAAACAATAAATATTTATACTTTAAATTTAAAACTATACAACCTTTTTAATATAACCAAATATAGTTTTCTTATACAATTTGGCAATTTATTCTCAGCATTTATTTCATTTTAATTATATGAATAACCTTCGTAATATACGCTCTCTTTTTATTTGTTGATTAATCTTTTCTTCAAAAGGTTTTAAATTGTATAAATATTCTATTAATAGGATATCTCTATTTTCTAATTCGATTTTGAAAAAGAAAGATATGCTAATGAATAGAATGGATTTATCGTTTGTCCTTATCGACTATTTGATAATAGTTTTATTTCCCTTTTCCTCTATTATCCAAAAAGAGAAAAAGAAAAAAGAAAAAAAAGAAAAAGAAAAAGAAGATATAAGCCTTTCGCTTTCTAGAGTAACGCTGGTTCGAAGAAAGCTATCAATTAACGACGAGAATAATGATTATATATATTATTGTTTTTAATATAACCTTTAATTAATATCTTCTAGGATCCTTTTCCCAAACGCTTTTGTTAAAGTATCACTACCAATAGCTTTTCCTTTGCAAATAGTTACAATTGGTTTTGCGAAACGCAATATACGCAAATGTAAAATGAGTACTTTTAAATCTGCTAATTGTCTAATATAATCCTAATGTAATTCTAGCATCCAATTAGATTTGGAGTAAAGGAGAAGAAGGAGATGAATCTAGACAATCTTACAAATCCTTTTGATAATAACTATTAGGGTCGTTCATTTTCTTTTTAAAGTATTAATTCTGATGGAAATAAGAAGTTTGTAAAAAATAAAGCAAAAAGGGTTGTAGATTTTAACATTCGTAATGCTAAGAAAAGAAAGATGAAGGTAATTGTAAAAGTAAAAAAGAAAAGAAAAAGAAAAAAAAAAGGAAAGAAAGTAAAAAGAAAAGTGTTTAAACGTAAAAAGTTAAAGATAAAGAAAAGGAGAAATATTGTGCTTTGCATTCAATATATAAGATTGTTGATTATAAAGCAAAACGATAATGTATACTATTACAATGTTAATTCAATCAATGTAAAGTATTATAAATGCTATAATTATTCTTATATTAGACTCTTTAATCATTTCTATACAATGGCAATCGATTTCTTTAAAGCTAAAACTAAAGGAAAAACAAAATTGGTAAATAATTCCATCCTTTATATTGAAAATATGAAAATAATATAAATGAAATATAAAAGTTTAAATCGTTTAAGATAACATTAAGGATAATATTGTTTTACTATAAAAAGGAGTTAAAGAAGAAGAAGAGATTGAAAGAGGAACAAGAAGAGAAGAAAGAGATAATTGTGAAAAAAAAGAAAAAGAAAAAAGAATTATATTTAAAAGGTTTAAAAGGTGCAAACGATACAAATCCTACTATAACAAACCGCTTTGTAAATGCTTTTATAAACTTTGTTTCAAAGAGTAACGATAATAATAATAATGATCAAAAAATGCAAAATCTGGCCTGGATCATCGCTATTAGGCGAAAAGCCAAAAAAGATAGCGAGCAATAGAAAAAAAGTATTATTATAAGTTATATAATGTTGAAGTATAAAATTTAATCGATTTTTGTAATGCGTAACTTAATATCTTATAAATTAATTAACGATATAAACCTTTCGAATAGTTGACGATCCAAATTCTTTGTTAATCCATCTACAAATATATTTTTAATCGCCAAATAGAACACTAAAAACCTTCGATTTGCGTATTTTTAACGAAGCCATATATTCTAAATATCAACGTAACACAACTTCGTAATAATACGTTCGTTTTCTTCAACAATAAAATGAATAGTTTGGGTATTATCATAATAAATTGTAATAGATTTCTGTACCATTAAATTAATCTTTTTTAAGAATCTAAAAGTAGCTATAATCTCTTTAATAATATGTTTAATATTTAAAAGCTTTGCTTCTATAGTAGATATAATGATAGTAGTTTGGTGAAAGGCCTTCTAAATAACAAAGCCTTTAAATAAAAATATAATATATCTTTGTGAGAATTGTTTAGAATTAGGATCATTCGCAAAAGAAGTATCGGAGTAGGATAAAAGTTGAGGTAATGGATCTTCGCTGTATTTATAGCTTAAATATTTTGTATTCCACAAATATTGTAAACAATAATTTATAGCTTTTATATACTTCTTCGATGGATTAATCAAATAATAACTTAGTTAAAAAGCTGCAAAAGCAATGTTTAATCGAATAGTAATAATTGTATAGAGTATAAAGCCAACCTTTTCTTGATAAACCTTTATAAAAGAGAGAATTATGATTCCTTTGTATTTAGTGAATATTATAATAAATAAAGAGATAACGGCGTTGCCATTAACAAAGCCAAATTTCTTAGCTATTTTGGATATATAGGTATTATAAACTAGTTAGAGCTTGTATAGTTTTTGATCCTTTATAATTCGAATTCCCAAAAACCATAAGGTATCATTCAAATTGTGTAGTTTATATTTCTTTTTGATTCCTTTCATAATTTTGTAAACTGTTTTGATATGTTTTTTGTAATAAATAACTTGAATATCGTCCACAAAAAAGAGTATTGAAACATATTTATTTTAAATTATATAAATACACGGTTTCTTTTTACACTATACTATACCAAAAGATATAAGGGTAATAATAAATTCCTTATACTACAAAGCAAATGAGTCCTAGAGATTATATAAAGCTCGATTAATAATAATATACTTACTAAACACTTTATATCTATCCAAAAGTAAATATATTAGAAGAATATTATTAGAGTCTTTTATAATATTAACAAAAGTATTAATAATATCAAATTGTTTGGTTTCCAAATCGTATTTAGCAATCATAGCCATTATAATGCAGAACAATTTAACGATAAAAGTTGCGGTGTAAATAGATTCGATTATGCTTTTGTTTTGAAGATCTTTTCAAACTATTAAACGTAAACAATATCGATTTATATACCCTTTAGAATCGTTTTTGTAATCGAAAACCTATTGAAAAAGAATCGAATAAGTATTACTCGACTTTATTTCGATTTCCTTTTAGGTTTGTTTATTCTTAAAGTTTTTAATCTTTTTATTATAATCCTTTTTAAACCAAGATCCAAAAACATGCTTGTTTAATTGATTATAAAAACGAGGAAATAATAATGCGATAGATTTAAACATTTTTGAGAAAACATTTGAAGGTTTTGAAAATAAAAAAGAGGTTAGCTTGAAACTAACTATAAAAGCAACAACATTGTAAAGTATAATAAACTTATTCTTTTCCTTTAAATTATCTAAATCATTTTGATTTAACCAAAAGGTATTATAAAATTCGTTTAGAAGATTATTACCTCAAATTGACCCTAAAGATTGTACAATAACAATTTCAATAAATATATTAATCGATTTATTTTCGGTATTCTATTGATATAGACATTGAAAACGTTATGTAGAATATAATCGATCAATAGGTTGATCAAAACGATCAAATTAGTAGTTAGAAAATAACTAGAATTCGTTTAGATTAAAATTAGTTCTAAGTATTTCTATTTGAATTGTTCGAGTTTGTTTAAAAGGATGATGAAGATCAAGAACTAAAGTATATTGATCGTGATATTTCTTTATTGTATATGTTTTTGGTGGAGATTGAAGAGGTGTAACTAATTCTTCGATTTTATAAAGTGTAAGGATTTTTGTTAGTTTAACAAAAAGTAATTTATATTGAAATTCTGCTTTGTTCTTTATTTGATTTGGAATATTAAATGCTTTACTAGCGATTATTAAATCTTTATTCTGGGAATTATAAATTTGATCTTAAATTTGAACTAATGTTTTAATGATTTCATAATCTATTTGTTACGTTGAGAGCGTAAAGCACGTAAGAAGCATGTGTTTATTGAACAACATGCTCTTACGTATTACTTGGATTTTCCGGTAGTAAATGCACGAGCACCCTAAAAAGCATACGTACGCTAAGGTGCCCGAGCACACTAAAGCATACGTACGCAAAAGTGCACGAGCATACTAATCGCTTTTGATCTGCCGGCGCTAAAAGCTCTGGAGTATCAACCAAGCTTGGCATATCGATTAATTGAACTTGTAACTACTATTATACAATCACATTATGATTCGTAGTACTATAGATCCTTATGATTACAAAGCTATACAATGATTACGTGTAATCACGTATAATTATATATATATAGTATATAAAAAACAAATAAATCCTGTATTTAAAGGGACAAACAACAATACAATCACTGTTTTATACCTATACCTTTATCCCTTTCTGATATCACTTCATTATATATTCGTAGCTATCCTCCGTGATACTATTCTATTGCTTTAAGTAATCAAAAATGCAACAGAAAAGCATAAGGATTTGCAATTGATGGAATTAACTTAATCACCATCTAATACATCCTTAATTGCCGGTATTAAACGATTTAATTGTACTTCAATATTAAATTCTACCCTTTTTATAAATTCCAAAGTTTATAAAGTCGATGGAAAAGATTCCCCTAAATTATTATAATCTTTATTATTAGATAAAGAAGCCAACTTAAGAAATATCGATGTTTTAATACCCTTTAAATCCACTTTTAAAGTTGATATCTCAATGAAAGTTTCTAAGGTATATATAGCTTTAAGAATATTTATATCCTCTTTATTTATAATTAAAATGAAATTATTTAATTTGTAATTAAATATAACTTTATTAGCATTTGTTTCTTTAAGAATATCAAGCTTTTTGATAAGATTTTTAAGATCGAAATCGAATATAATATTAATAATATTATAAACTTTGTTTATTTCATAAATATAATATTCATCGAAAGTAACGTTCCGAGTAATAATAACCTTGTTAAGTTTCGGAATCCAGATCTTATAGATATGTATCCTAGATACATACTTAACCAAATACCTAATATAAGTTTTCGAATTAGTTTTATATTATTTATTTTTTATATCGGCTTTTTTATCTTTATTCAATAAGTACGCACAACAATTGTAATAATATAAACCGCTTTAATCAAGTTTTAGATTATTTGTAGCAAATTTAATAAGATTAGGATTATATCGTTAAAAATATTAATAAAACCAAAAATTAAGAACTTTGTTTAAATATTTAAAGCTTTTGCTTTTCAAAGGATTTATATTGTAAAAGTAAATAACGGTTTGCATTGTCTTTATCTATATTTTGTTGAGTAATCTTGAAAAGATTCTTATTTTGATTTGTTTTATTATAATTTCTTGATTTACGTATTTAACGTCGTTGTTAAACTTGTATATATAAAAGAGTGAAAGTTCAAGTTTAAAACCTCTTCTAACGATTTAATTCTCGAAAATAATAATGCTTTTAATATCAATAACCGATATATTATTGTTTTGTTTTATAACAACAATATTAAATCCATATTTGTAATGAACTTATACTACAAAGTTCTATAGCATTTTGAAAATTTCGATATATATTTTTTAATTTAAAGTGAAAAAGAATATTTTATTATTAAATATATCTTTAATAATTAGTAGTCAAAAAGCGCTAATATATTTATAAGGAAAATCAAAAAGATTCTATTGGATTTTGTAGAAAAGTTTTGGGGAAAAAGAATCATTAAGTTTATATAAAACGATTTGCTTTATATATATAGTAGTATAATTAATATAATCAATCCTAGCAATTCTCTTAATTCTAACTCCTTTAATTATATAGATTAGATACTCTAAAGCTTCTTTGTTTAAATATTCTATTCTTTTATACCAAAGCTTATTAAAATCCTTTTTTGGGATAAATTGATTATGTAAACGTTAGTACAATTAGTTGATTTGACGAAAAGCAATCGAATAAACTATTACGGTACAATTTATAAGAACAAAAAAAGAATCAAAAAAATAAAAAAAATAAAAAAAATAAACAGATTTGTATTCAATAATAACTAATCTATATTTTCGAATGCAATTGGCCAATATATAGTTGTTTTCTATAAACTCAATCTTTAATGTATCATCGCTATTATAAAACTATGTCCTTTTTTCCTTTATAAAAGATTTTGAAATAAGGTTGGTATAAAAGCTTGGTATAAAAGCTACATCGTTAAATATCAAATCCTTAATATTAGGATCGAACTCGTTATATAAAAGATTCTTGAATATACAAATGCTTCTACTAAGAACAAGAAAAGAAATGGTTACAAATTCAATAAAATCGTCGATATCTGCTAATCGATATACACCCCCATTTAAAAGCTTAACATTGTTAATCAAATATAAAACATTATAATTGTTAAAGAAAATGCTTTGGGAAAAATAATAAAGAGAAATTAATAAAGCGAAAAAGTATATATCATTGGAATCTTCAGATTTTACCAACGTAATATTAATAGTAATTGTAAAGAAAAAGAGAAGTTTCGATTTATTTTCCTTACTAATAGCATTAAAGTTACCAATAGCATTCAATCAATTTTTCTTTTTCAATGCCTTATATAAGTTCTTCCATTTTGGGTTTTTTAAACATACCTTAATATTTTAAATTTCAATATTACTCAATGTAATTTTGTATTAAATATTACTTTTAAATATAAAAGTTTGTTGTAAACAATAATATACATCAATAATGTATCGATGTTTGCAAAGATCAATATATTTGCAATAAAAGCATTTGGATTTATTGTTGTTAAAAGATTTGTTATTAGAATAAAAGGTTTTATTGGAAAAAAAAGTATTGGATAAGAAAGAATTGGATAAAAAAGGATTAAATAAAATTGAATAATTTAAAGATATAATATAAGCTTCTTTGGAAAATACTTTTTTGGCGTTTTGTATTAATAAAAGAAAATCTTGCTTAATTTGTTCAAAAGTAAAAAGCTTTTCGTTAGCGTAAAAAGGAATAATAATAGTTTTTCGTTGTACATCTTCAATCTAATAAAAATCGAACTTTTTGATTGCGGCAAAGAACTTTTTGATAACTAATAATCTTTTGATATTAGGGATATTATAAATTATCGCTTTTTGATAGACAATCCATTATTCTTGAGCTTATTTAATGCTATTAGTTCGAGCGATAATAATAGATACAAATATATCAAAATAATCCTCCTGAACTTTTGTAATAGTTTGATTATTGATAAAGCAAAAACGTGATTTGAGGTAGTTTATTATTTATCGAAGTGTATAATCATCTTTTACGTTTATCTAAAGATTTATTAAATAAATAAAGTTAATTGTTATAGTTATCCAAATATATATATCCCGGTATTTTTTATATTTCGAGTTATACTTCTCTTTGTAATTACAATAATCGGCTTTCCGAATCGTATACTTTTCTAAAGTATCCTTCGGAGTTAAATAATTAAAGTATTCAAATCGAATTAAAGAAGAAGCTTTTGATTTTAAAGCTTTTTTTATAGCAACATTTACAATAAACCTTGCAATAGCAAACTTATATTCGACAATATTCTTTACAAATTTCGCAATACATTTACAATTCAATTGATTAATTATTGTTTCAAAAGTAGGAGGAAAAGGTTCTGGGATAATTAATTAATCGATAAGTTTATAATCAAATGAAAACTTAATATTAGGATTGAAAATGCTTTAAAGGTTATATAAGGTATAAAAACTTTGTAATTCGATATATTACTTTAACTAATTATTGCTAGTATTGAGCTTGACGGAAACAAACGTTATAATGAAAATGGTAGGATTTGGATAAAAATTGGTGATAGAATTTGAAAGTGTTGAAAAAGTAAAAAGAGTATAAAAATCGTGAAAATATCAATTAAAACGATAGTAAGATATTGGTAGTATTAAAAGCTAACCAGGCTTATAACTATTATATAATAGTATAATATAAGTTACAGTAATAGGAATCGAAAGATAATATAAAAGTATGGTTTTATAATGTAAATAGTGGAAACTAGATTCATATAATCGAGAAAAGCTTGATTAATTTAACCTTAAACTCTAATAGTTAGAGATCTATATATAAGTGTAATATAAAGCAGTAATAGTGTTTTGGTAAAAGTATTACCTCGGTAAAGGATACGTAGCTTTTATTGTGGTAGGGCTAGTATACTCAAATACGGATAAATAAAAAGAGTAAGAAATGTACTAGAAGTATAGGAATAACACCAGGGATAGTCATATCCCGTAACAATAGCTTTGAAAAGATCTCTATATAACTATATTATTTGCAAAGAAAATATTTGAAAAGGTTATTATTTAAGGAATATAATCGTTTCTATAGCAAATTGAAAAATATTGCGATTTGTACAAAAATATAATATAATGATTAATTGCTTCACAATAATCTTTTGAAAAGTTAATATTATATTCGTTTAATTTGAAGAAAGGGAAAACTGAATTGGTTTTAATTGTTATAACCGAATACAAGATTAATCCAATTTTCTTTTGATATTCTTTTACTTTGGAAAAAAAAACTACATTCTTATTCTTTTCGAATATTATAATCAAAAATGGTATAATTGCTTTTTTTTATATAAAACCAAATTTGCAAGTAATTTTATTAATATAGATATCGTATATTAACTATAATTTCTTAAATTATCGATTTTTAATAATTCGAATTTTTAGAAATTATTAAATATCGCCGAAATCTTTAAGTTTATATCTTATCTTGATTCCGTTTACTATTTAATCTTTTTAATGTTTATACTTTTTATAATAAATCATCTGGATATTATTTACAAAAAACAAAATGAATACATAGTAATCTAAAGATATAAAGATATAAAGCTTTTCTTTACACTTTATTATTCCAAAATTGATGAATATATTTATAAACTTTTTATATCATAATACAAAAAAGTCTTTCAAGCTATATAACGCACAATTGAAAGTAATGGATTTACTAAGTATTTTATACCCATCTGGTATATAGTATATCATTGAATTCCTAATGGAATCTCGAAATGCATTAACAAAAGTATTTATAATATTATATTGCTTTATCTCAAAATCATTTTTTGTTATCATTGCCATCATTATACGAAAGGATTGTACAATAAATATAGCAATATAGATTGATTCGATTATTGCTATATCCTGAAAATCTTTTTTGATTACTAATTGTAATCTATAACGATTAATATAATCGCTTTGATTATTCTTATAAATAAATACTCATTAAAATGGAATAAGCTTTAATTTAATCGATATTGTTTCAATTTTTTGTTAAATGCTTCGATCTTGTAATACTTTAATCTTGCGATTATAATTCATTTTAAACCAATATTCGAATATATAAGTTCTAAAATTATAGAAAAACCTCGGTGGTAATAATGCTATTGATTTTAATATTCGTAGAAGATCTGTAACCTTGGATTGAATTAAAAACGTAATTGTTAGTTTATATTTTATTGTAACAATTATTATGTTATATATAATAATGAATTTATCATTTTGTTTATTTAGCTTATCCTTTTGCTTATTAAACTAGAAAGTATTATGGAAATCATTTAATTGTTGAAATCCATTTCTGAATCCGCATGATTAAACAATTACGATACCAATGAAAGTATTAATCTTGTAATAACCATTCGCCTATTAATATAAACGATTTAAATATCTAATGCGATCTATTGTTTGATGCTTTGTATAATTAGGGATCATATCAATATTATTAAATATATCTAATTTAATATACTCTTTAATATTGATATTAAACTTAGAAATCTTTATTTGCAAGATATGTAACCGTTTAGTAACTTTATTAAATATAAATAGTAAAAAAGATCTTTTAAATGTATTCCTTTTTATAAAAAGTAATAATAGATCTTTTTTCTTTTTATCGAAAATCGAATAATCATTCAATTTATTATTCTTAAGATTACTATTCAATACTAATATTAATGGTTTTGGTAAAGTTGTTGATTCTTCATAACCAAAGTTCATACAAATCTTCTATGAATTAATTACTTTAAGCAAACTCTTATCCTTCGTTGTAAATATAATTAACAAGGATTTTGATTTACTAGAAACCGGCGATAATTTGTCAATATTTATAATTATATTAAGGTTTAACAAAATGCCATACTCATTATCATAAATTGAAATAAATGATAAGGATTTTGTTATTCGATTTTTTTGATCCTTTTGATCTTCTTTAATTATTTTAATCATTTTTGAAATCGAAAATCTAAAACGTTTATAATTTTGATCAAAAGTGTATATGGTTTTAAGCTTTTTTTGTACAGATCCTCTAGTAAATTTATTATCCACATTTTTTAAAATGATACTATCCAGCGATTCCATTTGTTGAATATCCAATTCGACAATCAACTTTTTAATTACTTGGATTAGTATAACGTTAAAAATTTTGCTACAAAGATTGTTTTTATAAACAAATCTCTTATCGAATTTGATATTTCATATAATAATAACTTTATTAAGCATAAAAATCCAGATATAGAAGATTATTATAACAAGGATATATCCCATTAAATATTTAATATATACTTGCGGATTGGTTTTATATTGTTTTACTTTTATTTTAGTTTCTTTTTTCTTATTCAATAAAAATGCGTAGTAACTATATCTATATATTTTATTTCAATTAAAGCAAAGATTGTTAATGATTTTTTGTAACAATAATGATGAGTATCATTTGTAGTATTATTTAAATCAAGAATTAATTATTTTGTTAAAGTATTTCTAACTCTTTGTTTTTAATAAACTAATATTATATAAATATATAATAGCAAAAGCAACCTTTACTTATATTTTATTCAATAATCCAATTGAAATATATATCTTAATCTATTTAGTAATGATTTTTTGCTTTACACGTTTTATTCCTCCGTTAAACTTATACATAAAGAATAAAGAGAGTTTAAGTTCTATACCCTTTTCGAAAATCTATCTCTTAAACGCAATATTATCTTTAATCCTTATTATAAACGTATTATTGTTTTACTTAATCATCATAATATAAAGATTATATTTACAATAAATTTATATAACAAAGTTTTATAAAACTTTAAAAATCTTGTTATACGTTTTTTAGATTAATATAGTAATAAAGATTTTTCTATTATATATATCCTTAATTATTAATATTTATAACACTTCGTTATAAATACGGGGAAAATCGAACAAATCCCATTGAATTTTATAAAAAAATCTAAATGATTAATAATTACTAAATAAGCATAAAATAATTTATTTAGTATAAATATATAAATAATCGATATATTTCATTTAAGTAATTCTTTTGATTTATACTCCTTTAATCATTTTAATTAAGTATTTTGATACTTCTTTGCCGATATATTCTAAATTTTTATACTATAAATCGCTTGATTCTATTCGAGGCTTAATTGTTTTATGTAATTGAAAAAAAGGTTTATTAATTCTTTAGTTTTTGATAGATATTATAATATTTATATTTATAAGAAAATTAGAATTATCAGAATAATTGAAATAAACGTTATATTCTAAAAAGATAAGATTATATTTTTTAATGCATTAAGTAATAATTGTCGGAATATGGATCATGTGATCGGGGATCATGTGACCGCAGGTCACGTGACCACCGATGGTCGGACATGGGAGATAGGTAACTGGGATCATGTGACCAAAAGTCACGTGATCATGGGACCGTACCACTAGTGCATTGGCACTAGTGGGAGGGAGGAATATAAATAGGTTTACCTATACTATAATCTTACAACCTTCGAGCCGTTTTTATTATACTAAATTATAAGTATATAAAAAGCAACTTTATTCATATATATGTAATCAAAATCCTTTCTTTGAGTTTATAGTTTTTTCAACATTAATTAGTATAAATTTACAAATTAAAGAATAAGAATTTCGAACTCAAAAGGTCAACTTTGAAAAGGTATAAGCTTTTTTGCATTAATAATTGCTTTTATATATATAAGTATAAGAATTACGATCTATTAATCAATTATATCATACATTTAATAGATTACTCGATTTCTATATACTAATTATAATAGTATCATTTATACCTTTAGGATTCAACAATTGAAACATTGCGCTTTTAACAACTCCTATAATATTAGTTCGAGCCAAGCAAAAACCATACAATTCTTTACCTCATACTTTTTACTTTGTATTTCTTTATTCTATACTTTACTATAGTATTTATTTATTTATTTATTATGTTTAACGTTTATGTAAGCTAACTAGGCTCTTGACCTCCCGAAGGGTACTAGAGACGGGTGATACACTAATGGGTCGTAGACCCAAAAGCTTACCACTTAGGTACGTATCGTACAATATTGCTAGGTTGAAGTATTGAAGCCGCTTTCTTCCAACAGTCTCTTACAATTTTAATTTTGTTGAGCAACCTTTTTCCGTTGTTTAAGGAAGCGTTTTGTATTAAAGGGGTTAGCTTTTGCTTGTTATATTTAAAAAGAATGGGTATTAGATCGTATAGCAATCGCGTTGATAGAGAACGCTAAAGGGGCAGTTGTTACGTTAAATTGTAGCTTTTGTATCGTCGTATAAAGTATTGTACCGCGCTTTATAGATCGCGCTTCAGATTAGGCTCCGAGGTGAAGCAGAGGA
>NGKF01000032.1:300835-321194 GCA_002162555.1 Monilinia aucupariae | reverse complement strand
TATAGTATACTAGTATAACAATACTAGTATAATACTTTCAATGTATAGACCATTTAGCTTTATTATAATTTCATCTAATACTCAAATTCGAAGATATAAATTTCAATACAATATCTATGCATAATCTACAATCGCATTTCATTTTTGATAATACATTTTGATTCAATATTATCGATTCTATTTGTAAACCAAGTTCTATTCGAAACGATCGATCGTTGATTTTAAAATTTGAAATCGAAAACCACTATTAAAAACCATTTTATATTTAATTACCCCGTATTTACTTCATCATTTTTTTATACAACAAAACTACTCTTTTATATTTATTTTATTATTTATTTGCATTTTTATATTTTTATATTATAACGTTTATACATTTTCATAAACACAATATAAACAATATAGAAATAAAAAAGGTACCGCCGAAAAGCGTAAACAATATATCTTGTTTACTTCCTTCAAAAGATAAATTTGTATTATTAAAAGAATCAATAGTTTACAACGAAATCAATAATCAATTGTTTGCTAAATAGTAAGAATTTTATAAAGAAAAGATTGTAATTAATAAATTAATATTTAATAATATTTATGTATTTGTTAAATACAAATATTACTTTTATCAACGATAAATGGATTTATTAGATAAAGATATATTCGAAAATTACAAAACATTATTTGTAGGATTTTTATCATTTCAATTTGCAAATATCAACGAAAACTTTTTATATTAATTACAAAAGGAATTAAACAAATGTAGAGTATAGATAAATTCAAAAACGAATGGCAAAATCAAAATATAAATAATATTATTTGTTGCTTTACAAACAATCAAATATTACAAATGGATAAACAATGAAATCGTATATTATTATAATACCAATATTTATTTCAAATTATCCTTCATTCTTCAACAACTTTATAAAATAAAAGCTATAATTAAAGAAGATATAGATCGTTTATTATCGAAAAAAGTTAAGAAAAAGAAAACAAAAAGATAACATTTAAAGAAAGGAAAAGAAAAAGAAAATCTATTATTAATCTTGTTCCTTTCAAAACCTTCCAGAATATTCTACTCATTAATACTACTAATTAATAAACAAATATTATTCCTATTCTCTAGATTACTAATAAAAAGATCGAAAAGCAAGGCGATATATAATAAACTTTTTGATATACTAATCAATAAAAATAAACAATATAATACAAATAATATTCGAAGCTAATATTATAGGAACAATAATAATAATCCATTTATTGAGATTCAAAGTAACGAATATAAAAATGATTTATTAGAATCAATATTACCTTAATTATTGAATAAAAGCAATATATAAAAAACAAAACAAAGAATAACATTTAATCTTGGTAACCCTAATAGCTCCGATTCTTTCGATTTTGATTTCGAATCCAATCGTTTTAGCTTTTCGAAATGTATATCGAAGAAATATATAAAAGAAAAAAGGATATTATAACCAAAATATAAAAAACAAAAATAAAAGATTAAGAAAAACAAATCCAATTCAAAACCAAAAAAAAGCTATATAAAAAGGATTATAGATAGGAAATAATATAATTGAAGAAAACTTATAATAAAGAAAAAAAGTATTTCGATAGAAATAATGTTTTTGATTATAAATATTGTATTTTCATTCATAAATATTTTAAGAATAACATTCCGGATTTATATTTCAATAAAGCATTTGATTTTATACTAACAAATAATACTAAGGATTTCTATTACAACAATATCAAAATCGAAGAATATAAAATAATAATGGAACTTTAAAAAATAATAAAACGAAACTTCGAAGGATTTCAATATTGATAGCGTATTACCAATCAATAAAAAGCTATTCGATTTTGTTAATATATTAACAAATATTCAAATCTTTTTATATTGGAAAACTTTTAGAATATAATAAAAAATCTAAAAGTACTATTCAAAAGTTTATTACTATTATTGCAAAATGATAAATACTTCATTATCAAAATTATTATTGTTTGTTAAAACATCGAAATATATTGAAATATACTTTATACCCCCGGTATTAACTTTGCAACACTCCAAGAAAGTATTCGGGCCATAATTAATATATGGAATAGCAAACTTTAACTTTAAAAACAATTCTATATTAATCGCAAATACTATAGTTCAAAAAATAACAATCTATTGTATAGATTTAATTGTTATTTTACAAAAACATTCGCAAAAACATTTTTCAAACTATAACAAAAGGATAAATTGTATTATATCTATAAAAAAATAAAATATTGGTTCGATAAATATATAAAGAAAAAAAAGGAACAAATTCGCTAAGAATATCGAAAAAAGTTCAAAAAATCGAATATTACATTTAATCAAATATATAAAACGTTTATCTTTGAGAAAAAAAAAGAATGTTTTAATAATTATTATAAGGATACAAATATCAAAGAATGGAATGCATTTTTTTCGGAACAATATTCGAATATAGAATAATATATTGTTAAAAAAAAAGAAGAATATAAAAAAGATATACAAATCTGGATTAGTTTTTTTAGTTTCATTAACAACGAAAAGATTGCAACAAATTTGTTTAATAAATTCGTGGTATATGCAATCACAAAATTGGAGATAATAAAACAGAAACTATTGTATAAATACAATAATACAAAGTTCCAAAGAATAGTGATCGATATAAGCATTGTATAATAATTCATAATTGGATATAATCAATATCAAATATTCAAATTATTTGTTAAAAATATTTTATTTAATGAAGCAATAGTAGGAATTGCAAAAATTGTTTTCGGAATAAATACAACAAGTTCTATCGAATTCATCAAGGTCGAATTGTTAATAGAAGATGTATAATTTCATATTCTTTATTCCGAAATACCCTTTTTACTTTCAATTATTGATATGAATCGATTTAAAGTGTATTACAATAATATTATCGATATATTTATATCATTAATAAAAAACTTTCCAATAATTAAGAAATATAAATACTCTATATTGTTATAGTATATCGATATTCAACAATTTATTTAAAAATCGATTAATATTGATAAATGCTATCTTATAGAAATAAAACTCCAAAGATTTTATCAAAAATTCGATTACTTTGCAACATATAGATTCTATCGAGTATTACAATAAACAAGGTATAATGATATTTTATAAAAAGATATTGATAAATTAATAAAGTTCTGTGAATATTATTAGAAATACAAAAAGTTATCCGATAGATTCAAATTCAATCTTTGCAATAATGTTTAATTTAATTAATTCATTATTGTTAATGTTATATATATTGATTTGAAACCGATTTTTTATATTATCAACAAAGCAATACAATTCCAAATAGTATAATGAATAACCGAAATAACCTTGAAATATATATAAGATAAATTGAAATAATACTGAATAGATATATATATGGGATTTTTAGATTAAATTGTTTATAATACTAATAACAATTTTATTAGCAAAGAATTTATTAACAATATAACAATACTAGTTATTATTATAAAAGCAATTTCGATCGAAACATATTAATTAATTGGAATGGTTGAATAATATCATTTTCTATTTCAATAAGTTTACAATATTATATATGCGGAAATACAAGGATCTAGTTTTACAAAGAATATAGGATTACAAATAATTGTAAAAGCAATCAACGATATTATAGGATCTAATAAATTAATAATCATACTTTTAGTATTTAGTATATATCCAAAAATAATCAACTTTGATTTAATACTTATTGTTATACAATAATCGTTAGCATTTAAAAAAACAATAGCGGAAATTACAAAGATATATATTTAATAACAAGTTTTTGAAACCTTAAAAGCACAAAATAAATCTAATACTATTCTAATATACGATCTTTCATTAAACTCCGATATATTAATATAAAAAGAAAGCCATTATAATGTTAATAAATGAACTAAACTATATAAACTTATTTCGATTAAAAACGAAATATATATAATCAAAATATTTAATAGACCCAAACAATTCAAATCTATAATAATTAAACTATTTTATTGTATAGAACTATAAATAATAATTTCATTAATAAAACAAACCCAAAATATTATTAACGCAATATTATTTTTGGCATCGGAAAACTATATTATAAATAAATTATTCCTTTCAATATATAATTCAACCTTTTTTACTAAATTATAATAAAAAAAGATTAATGGATTAATAGAAAATAGCATATTCAAATTAGTTTGTTTTGATTTTATCCCATCCGGAACAAAAATCTTCAATTCCAAATTTGTTGATGAAATAAAAAATGAAGATATTAATCGAGTTTTCTACAAATTACAATTAATTGTTCAAGTTTTCAAAAATCAAAACAAAAATATAATACTAACCCAATCATTTATTATTCAATAAATTAATTAACGAATTATTTTTAATACTATAGTCATTTTTTATACTTAAAACAAAAATATTAAGATATTCATTTAGAATATTATATAAGTATATATACAATCGATTTCGAATTTGATTCGTAAGTTTTATATTCAATTACCAGCCGAATTGAATATATCGGAAGGATTCCTACTTCGAATAGTACAACCCTTTTATAATATTCCGGAAGCTGAAAATCATTGGTTTAGTACTTACCATAAACATCATACTAATGCTTTTGGAATAATTTAATCAATATACGATCTATATTTATTGTATACAATAATAAAGGATTCAATATTTATTATTATTGGATTTTAAATAAATAATACATTTATCGTTTACAATGAACAATTTGCCACTCGGGAATAAGATTAACTTTAAAAGATAGGATTTATAGTTAAGGATAGAAAGGAATTTATTATTAATAATTTATTTAAATTCAATAACGATATAATCATATTTAATAAAAACGGAAGTATTTATTTCAATTAAGAAAAACAATATCAAAATCTTCAATTAGTTTAGATTTAGTTAAAGGATATACTTGGAATATAAAGGAAATTTAGAAAAGCTGTTGTTTTGAAGGATTAATATGTTGCGCAATATGTATGAGGAGTATATATTGCTACTATAAATTAACCCGAAGCATTTTTCGATTTATTTTTTATTGCTTAAATAACTAATTCGAATAAAGATAATGCAAATCTTTTTAATAAATGTATTCAATAGCAAATGGATAATAAGATAAAAGGTTTGAGATATATAGTATTAAATCCGAATTCGTTGGAGTTAATGGTATTTATTGATACATTCTTTACTAATAACAAAGATTTCTTTTTATAAATCGGATATATTATTATATTAATAAACAAATACAATAAGACAAACCTAATTCATTGGTTTTTGATCAAATACAAAAAAGTTACAAGAAATGTATTAACATCAAAATTATACACAATATTACTAAAGTTCGATATTAATGTTGTAATCAAAAGTATTATTAATAAGATCTTTATTAATCAAAAGATTTTATTTACAATTTGTATGGATTCCAAATCATTTTATTAATGCTTTACAAAACTTGAAACAATACAAGAAAAGAGATTAATAATCGATATAATAGCATTTCAACAATTGTATAAACGTAAAAAGATTGTAGAGATCAAATAGATCAACAAAGAATCAAACCCAACAAATGTTATAACCAAATCAAAAATATATCAAGCTTCAAAGAATCTTATCGATAACAATATAATTAATATCAAAGTAACAGAATAGATAAAAAAAGGATAGGGAAAAAAGAGATTTTTTTACAAAAAGAAAAATGATTTTTAAAAAATTATTTGTTTTGTTTCTTTTTAAAAGTTGTTATTATGGATATGATCTAATTACTTTTTTAGAAAATTGCTAATGTTGGAATATGGATTATATAATCGGGGATTATATGACCGCAAGTTACATGATTATCGATGATTGAATATAGGAGATAAATAATTGGGATTATATAATCGAAGATTATATGATTATAGGATTGTATTATTAATGCATTAGCACTAATAAAAAAGAGGAATATAAATAGGTTTATTTGTATTATAGTTTTATAACCTTCGAGCCGTTTTTACTATACTAAATTACAAGTATATAAAAAGCAACTCCATCCATGTATACGTGACCGAAGTCCTTCCTTTGAGTTCATAGTTCTTCCAATAATAATAATATTGTTTACTTAATCGCTGATTTTAACAATAACATCAAAATTATCAAACTAAGCACTTTTATTACAAAAAAAAGTTTCGAATATAAGATTAGTATAAAAACTAGGAATAAACGTAATATTAGTTAATATAAAATTTATTTCATTTAGCAAAATTCTTTTAATTACTTTATTGTTATAATCAACTATTGATAAGTTTAACAATTCTGCTTTAATGTAATTCGAAATATTATTAAAAATATACTTTTTGTTTATTAAAAGATTTACATTATTGATAATATGTATAGTATTGCAATTGTTCAACAAAATGCAATTTGTTAATATATACATAAAAATGATTATAAAAGTTGCGAAAACGTTAATACACTCGTTCGGGTTGATAATACAAAAGATTGTATTATAAAGATCCTTTTTTAATAAAGATTCATAAAGTTGATTAGCTTAAATACTAGAAAGCTATCCTTTTTTGAATAAAACGTTTCAAAAATTATTATATTTCTTATCTTTAATACATTTGTTGATCTCTTTAACTTGTTTTTCATTAATAATCTAAATAGACTAATTAATATATTTATTTGTAAAGACTAATTCAACCATTCGGTATTTATCAAACTTATAATAATAGCTTGAATCGATTATTTGATTCTTTTTATAAAAATATATTACGAAGAATAGCTACGAATATATAGTGAAGTGATATCAGGGATTTAGGTATAGGTATAAAATAGTGATTTTATTGTTCTCTCTCTCTCTAAATATAGGATTCATCTGTTTCTTATATACTACATATACATGATTATACGTGATTACACGTGATCATTGTATAGCTCTGTAATCATAAGGATCTATAGTATTACAAGTCATGATATAATCGTATAATAATAATTACAGGTTCAATTAATCGATATATCAAGCTCGGTTGATACTCCGATGCTTTTAATGCTAGCAGATCAAAAGCGGTTAATGTGTTTAAGCACTTTTGCGTATGTATGCTTTAGTATGCTTAAGCATTTTAATGTACGTATACTTTAGTATACTTATGCATTTATTACCGGAAGATCCAAATAATATATAAAAGCATAATGTTCAATAAATATATGCTTCTTATATGCTTTACGCTTTTAACGTAATATACCCTCTAGATTATATATTGTACATATAATTTGCTTATAAAGCAAACAAAATAAATGAATCTACAACTATATACTATTCGCGTAATCCTTTATTAATATAAACGAACAAACGGAAATTAATCTAATGATATATATGCAATTTCCCTATAAGTAATTATATAAATAAATAATTTTATATAATTTCATGAATACTTGGATCGCCGATTCTATAGATAATAACAATTATAATTAAAAGTATTTATTGTATATTTGTTGTATTTAATCGTTTTATAGCGTATTATTGTTTTATTATAATTTCTATCGCCCGGCTATATAATAATAGCTTTAATTCCTCGATCTTTTGATTCTCTAAATTATCAAAAACAACAATAACAACAACAACAATATTAACAATAACAATATCAACAATATCAACATCAATATGCTTTATCGTACTTACAACTTTTGGATTGAGAACCTTTCCTATGTTCGGAAAACTTTGATTGTTTTTCGCTATTGCTTCTTTTCTTTTCTTTTTTCTTCTTTTTTTGCTTTTTTTACTTTTTTTGCTTCTTTTTTTCTTTCTATTTCTTTTTCTTCTTTTAATCCTTTTGGGTTGTTCCTAGAACACTTTTTCTGCATCCCCGTTCCTTTTCCCTATTGTTTTTATTGTCGCTTTTCGCCTTTTCGTTTTCTTTTTCTTTATTCCTTCAATTCCCTCCCTTTTCGTTTTTTCTAAACCGGTTTTTTTAGCAAGAATAACAATAAAGATAAAGATAAGGATTAAAGTAAGGATAAAGATGAAGATTCTTTGCTTTGTTATAAAATAAACATTATAATCATTTTAGCAATATATTATTTACATTTTATAGGATTTTGATAAGGACTTTGGTTTTAACTTTTTAAGGATTAAATATAATAATGAATCGAGTAGTAAAAGGTTTGGAATAATATTTTCCATTTTTGTTATTTCTTTTACTTTAGCTTTTTGTATTTTTGTTAAAAAGATTTGGTTTAAAAAGCCAAAGAATCTTTATTTATATATGCAGTATATAAAATCGTTGATCGCTAAATAAGGAGATAGGATTTACTATAAAAACGTAGATTCCTAAAAAGTTCGATATTATTGATACTTTATGCATATATATCGGCTTTTGCCAATATATTTGTATGTAATAGTGGATGATTTTTTGGTTGCGAAGGCTAATAACAATGGAAAAGTATAATATCCTTTTTTCGCTTTATATTATAATTGCTAATTATGTAACTATAAAAAGTGAAGCGTTTTCGGGCCGCTTTTCGAAGCGTTTTGAAGTATATCGATCTTTAAATGGCTTTGGAGTTGATGTAAGGTATATTTGCGCTAAAAACGGATTCTTTTGGAAGCAAGTATGCTTTGAAGGATTACTTTGTAGCAATAAAGATAAAGAGGAAAAGGAAAGAAAGGAAGATAGATAATAATGATAATGAAAAGATTGTTTGAAGGTAAGCTTTTTTAAAGTAAAGGTGGAAAATAGGGATTGGAGTAATAAAGATTGAAGAGAATATTATAATATTAATTTGTATAAATATTATATGATTATTGATTATTCGATAATCTTTATAATTTGATCTTTGGCGTTTTGTATATTGATTAGTTTAACAAAGTATTTAAACTTCTATCAAATAAGATTTTTAGTAAACCTATTTATTGGTATATCGGTAATTGATAAATATATGATTAAGAATCGCTTATTAACGTATTCTTAACAAAGCTATATATTCTAAATATTCATATACTTAAGTTTAGTAGAAATTCTTTTATTCTCATCAACTATTAATCGAATCGTTTGAGTATTGTTGCAAAAGATATTAATAGGCTTTTTTATTAATATTTTAATTTCCTTTAAAAGCTTTAATATTGCTATTGCTTCTTTGGTTGATCTTTCTATACTTAAAAATTCTGCTTTTGTAATCGAGATAATAATTGTATCTTGTTTTGTAGCTTTTTATACAATAGCATTATTATACAATATAATTATATAGCCTTAAAAAGATCTTTGTATAATTATATCATTTGCAAAAGAAGTATTTGAAAAGGTCATTATTTAAAGGATATAATTATCTTCGTAATAAATAGAAAAATATCGAGATCCGTATAAGTATACAATACAATGGTTAGTAGTTGCTTAATGATTTTTTAAAAGGTTAATACTATATTCGCTTAGTTTGAAGGAAAGAAAAGCTGAATCGGCTTTAATTGTTATAGCCAAATACAAAATTAATCTAATTTTTTCTTGATATTCTTTTACTTTTAAAAAAGGAATTATGTTCTTATTTTTCTTAAATATTATAATCGAAAGTGATATAATTGCTTTTCTTTTTGTAAAACCAAATTTGCAAGCGATTTTGTTAATATAGATATTATATATTAACTACAATTTCTTAAATTATCGATTTTTAATGATTCGAATCCTTAGAAACTATTAAATATCGCTAAAATCTTTAAACTTATATCTAGCTTTGATTCCATTAACTATTTAATTCTTTTAACGTTTATACTTTTTGTAATAGATCATTTAAATATCGTTAACAAAGAATAGAATGAATATATAATAATCAAAAGATATAAAAATGCAAAGCTTTTTTTTGTACTTTATTATTTTAAAGTTGATGAGTATATTTATAAACTTTTTATATCAAAATGCAAAGAAGTTTTTTAAACTATACAATACACAATCAAAAGTAATGGATTTATTAGATACTTTATACTCATCTGGTATATAGTATATCATTGGATTCCCAATAGGATCTCGAGATACATTAACGAAAGTATTTACAATATTGTATTGCTTCGTTTTAAGATTATCTTTTGTTATCATTGCTATTATTATACAGAAGGATCGCGTAGCAAACGTAGCAACGTAGATTAATTCGATTATCGCTGTATTCTAAAGATCTCTTTTGATCATTAATTATAATCTGTAACAATCAATATAACCGCTTTGATTATTCTTATAAATAAATATTTATTAAAATAAAATAAGCTTTAATTTAACCAATATTGTTTCAATTTCTTATTAAATGCTTTAATTTTATAATACTTTAATCTCGCGATTATAATTCATTTTAAACCAATATTCGAATATATAAGTCCGAAGATTATAAAAGAATCTTGATGATAATGATATTACTAATTTTAATATTCGCGAAAGATTCGTAACTTTAAGTTAAATCAAAGGCATAATTATCGGTTTATATTTTATTGCAACAATTATTATATTATATATAGTAATAAACTTACTATTTTGTTTATTTAATTTATCCTTTTGCTTATTAAGCTAAAAAGTGTTATGGAAATCATTTAATTATTGAAGTTCATTTCTGAATCCGTATGATTAAGCAATTATGATATTAATAAAAATATTAGTTTTGTAATGATCATTTGCTTATTGATATAAACGATTTGAGCGTTTAATGCGATCTATTGTTTGATACTTTGTATAATCAAGGATTATATCAATATTATTAAACGCATCGAATTTAGTATACTCTTTAGTATTGATATTAAGCCTAGAAATCTCTATTTGTAAGGTATATAATCGTTTAGTAGCTTTGTTAAATATAAATAGCGAAGAAAATCTTTTAAATATATTCTTTTCTATAGAAGACAATAATGAATCTCTTTTCTTTTTATCGAGAATTGAGTGATTATTCGATTTATCGTCCTCAAAATTATTATTTAATGTTGATATTAATGGTTTTGATGAAGTTGTTGATTCTCTATAACCAGAATCTATACAAGCTTTCCATAAATTAATTACTTTGAAAGGGTTCTCATTTTTTACTATAAGTACAATCAATAAGGATCTTAATTCATTTGGAACTAGCGATAACTCGTTGATATTCATAATTATATCGAGGTTTAACAAAATACTATACTCATTATTATGAATTGAAGTAAATAACGAAGATTTTGTTACTCGATTTTTTTGATTTTTTTAATCTTTTTTAATTATTTCAATTACCCCCGAGATCAAAGATTTAGAACGTTTATAATTTTGATCAAGAGTATATACAATCTCGAGCTTTTTTTATACAGGTCCTTTAGTAAATTCATTATCCATATTCTTCAAAATAATGCCATTCAGCGATTCCATTTGCTGAATATCTAGTTTAACGATTAATTTCTTGATCATTTGGATTGGTATAGCGTTAACAATTTCGTTACAAAGATTATCTTTATAAACAAATCTTTTATTGAATTTAACATTTTGTATAATAATAATTTTATTGAGCATAAAAATCCAGATATAGAAGATTGTTGTAATAAGAATATATCCGATTAGATATTTAATGTATATTTGCAAATTGATTTTATACTATTTCACCTTTATTCCAACTTCTTTTTCTTTGTTCAACAGAAATGCATAGTAATCATATTTATATATCTTATTTTAATTAGAGCAAAGATTGTTAATAATCTTTTGTAATAGCGACGATAAATATTACCTGTAATATTGCTTGAATCAGGAATTAATCACTTTGTTAAAGCATTTTCAACTTTTTGCTTTCAATAAACTAATGTTATATAGATATATAACAGCAAAAACGGCCTCTATCTATATTTTATTTAACAATCCAATTGAAATGTATATTTTAATCTGTTTAATAATAATTTTTTGCCCTACGCGTTCTATTTCTCCGTTAAGCTTATACATAAAAAATGGAAAAAGTTTAAGTTTTATATTCTTTTCGAAAATTTATTTCTTAAATATAGTATTATTTTTGATCTTTATTACGAATATATCATTATCTTGCTTGATTACTACAATATAAAAACTATATTTGTAATAAACCTATACAACAAAGTTCTATAAAACTTTAAAGATCTTATTATACATTTTCTGAATTAATATAATAATAAAGATTTTCCTATTATACATATTTTTGATTATTAGTATCTATAACGCTTTGTTATAGATACAAAGAAAATCGAATAAATCCTATTGAACCTTATAAAAAGGTTTAGATGATTGATAATTACTAAATGAGCATAAAACAATTTGTTTAATGTAAATGCATAAATAATTGATATATTTCATTTAAATGATTTTTTTGATCCGTACTCCTTTAATTATTCTAATTAGATATTCTAATGTTTTTTTGCCGAAATATTTTGATTTTTTATATTATAGATTGTTTGATTTTATTCGAAGCTTTATTGTTTTGCATAATCAAAGAAAAGGCTTATTGATCTTTTAGCTTTTGATAAATATTATAATATTTATGTTTATAAGAAAATTAGATTTATTAGAATAGTTGAAACAAGCATTATATTCTAAAAAAACAAAATTGTGCTTTTTAATACATTAAGCAATAATAGTATTGTTAATTCAATTATTGATTTTAATAATAACGTTAAAGCTATCAAATCAAGCACTTTTATTACGAAAAAGAGTTTTGAACATAAGATTAATATAAAAACCAAGAACAAACGTAATATTAATTAATATAAAATTCGCTTTATTCAACAAAATTCCTTTGATTACTTTATTGCTATAATCAACTATTAGTAAGTTTAACGATTTTGTTTCGATGTAATCCGAGATATCATTAAGAATATACTTTCCGTTTATCAAAAAGTTTGTATTGTTGACAATATATATAGTACTACAATTATCCAATAAAATACAGTTTGCTAATATATATATAGAAATGATTATAAAAGTCGAAAAAGCGTTAATACATTCGTTTAAATCGATAATACAAAAAGCAATATTATAAAGATCTTTCTTTAATAAAGATTTATAAAGTTGATTAGTTTAAGTACTAGAAAACTATCCCTTTTTGAATAAAACGTTACAAAAATTGTTATATTTCTTATCTTTGATGCGTTCGTTAATCTTTTTAATTTGCTTTTTATTAATAAACCAAATGAATTGATTAATGTATTTATTTGTAAAAGCTAATTCAATCATTCGGCACTCGTTATGTCACGCTCTAACGTTACTCCGTTCCAGCTAACCAGGTAGCGCCTGGTTTGGCATGCTACGCAAGGCGATTTGTATATATAACTTTCTTTTGTTTCGTAATCCTTCGTTCTGTAGTTTATAATTCTAAATGTTGATTTTAATAGCCTACGACCTTTGTTACATTATTATAAACTTTTTAAAATAAAAAATTGAGTACTCATACGCATACACTCACATCTACGTATATTCCGCTTGCTCCTGCTCAAGCATTCGCTTTTGCATACACAATATGCTCTTGCTTTTGCTCTTGTAATCCTTTCGCGCTTGGATTGGCGTTATTTGCTTTATTTCTTCTCTTTTTTCACTTCTTTTGATCGATATAAAAACTCTTTTTGTCCGCGCCAGTGCGATTAGCTCTTTTCGCCCGCCAGTATAATACAAGTCTACACTTTAAGATCGCTTTTTTCCACAATTCAATTTGCTAGTTTTTTCGACGATATTGCTTTTTTCCTTCGATTATTTCGACAATATCTAAAAGCCTTGATTCGTATACCTTGATCCCTCGATTTCGATTTCTTTGATCGATTTGCGGCTCGACAATATACTTCGCGGCTTTCCCAACTTGACGACTATACAGAATCCTACTTTACGTTATTCAGTTTTGAGCTTAAGTATTGAAGGATTTAGGAATATATACTAGAATACTTTTTTTGCCGTCTAGTATTCTTTTAGTTATGGTCACTCTATTTTAATCGATACCTTTTTTTTTATTCGTCTTTACAATCACTTTTCCGATCTATTACCTCTTCAATCTCTACGATCCTCGTTCAGTTTACTCTCTCTTTTTCGAATTTACAATATATACAATGGAAAGTTAGCTTGAAAGAAATGAATACATACATATATACAGAATCTTCGAATCGTATTGGTACTACTTTGTTTTCCTCCTCTGGATCATACAATATTTCAAGTTCGAATACTTTGTTCTGTTTATTTTGCTTATTCTTTTCTCCCCTCACTTGTTCCTATTTTTTGATTCGATGGATCGACTTTTAACTGAATCGCACGCAATAATCACCTAATTCAACTCAAATATCCACTTCAATTTACACTCTCTACACACTCTTCGCAAAACTCGCATAATCAACCAATCGCGTTCCTCGCATATGCGCATAGTATGCTTAGTATGCCGATTCCTTGTTCCATTTGGTTGATCTCACATTTCGCTTGCCCAATTAAACGATCCCTTGCTTAGCAACCGAGTTTTTTCTAGGGTAGGCCTTTATTAGTGTTGTTATTGTTCCATTTGAATAGAATTAGATTCGTATGGTTGGCAGGGTAAGGTATAGTAGATTAGTATTTCGGAGCACAAAAAGAAAATCCAATGGCCCGGCACCCCGTAATATTCCGGACGGTATAATCGGCTTGATAATTTCGGTTAGGATAGAGTTTTTCTTATTATACCCTGAGATTTCAATTTACAGCTTAAATCGTTCGTTTACAAGCTCGGGGCGAACTCTACAAAAGGGGGGGGTAGTGTTATGCTCTAACGTTACTCCGTTCCGACTAACCGGGTGGCGCCTGGCTTGACACGCTACGCGAGGCGATTCGTATATATAACTCTCTCTTGTTTCGTAGTCCTTCGTTTCGTAGTTTATAATTCTAAGTGTTGATCTCAATAGCCTACGACCTTCGTTACACGTTAAGCTTATAACAATGGCCTGGATCAACTACTTGATTTTCTTTACAAAGATAATATTGAATAACGTTATTGCTTTTCGATTATCGTTTAAATCCGAATGATTATTGTAATCCAGGTTTTGAAATAGTAAAAGATCCTTTTAACAAAGGATTACAAATCATTCGATTGATATAATTAGCGAAAAAACTATTGTATTGTTTTAAAGTAATAATATAGCATCCTTTTTTATCTTTAATATTTAAAGTAATTAATTATTACTCTAATCAATTTAAGGCTAGTTTATTAAATGCTTTTAGGAATTGTTTATATCTACAAATTCTTTTAATCTTCAAAAAGTTGTAAACTAATACTCGGGTATAAAATAATTCCTATTTCTTATACCATTTCACCAAATTGACTTGTTTATTGCATGCATTATTAAAATAATCAATATATTTGGTTTAAATAATTCTTAGGATTGTTGAATTTGTAAAAGCAATCTTTATATATAATTAAATAATGATTTATTTCAAAGTTTAGTTTTGCATAATTTTTTAAAAGATTTCCAAAGCGTAGAATAAATCGATTATAGATATAATCCAATTGAATATATAGCGGAAGTTATTATAATTTTGATTGTATTCATTTTTTTAAATCCTATAAATCTTTTCTATAAACAAGAAATTCTTTGCAAAATCTTTGAATATAGCAAAGATAGGATCAATAGAGAGTTTAGATTTAAGTATTCCACTTATTTCGATATTAATAACGTATCGATTATAGGCTTTAAAATCCATAGCATATTGATTATAACGTTTACAATTCTTTTCAAAAATCATAATATCCATAGAAAGGATTTGAAATGAATTAACGCTCAATCAATCACGAAATTAATAATTAAAAGAGTTTAAAATATCCAGATCGATATTGTTCCAGATATGCTTAAAGCAATTAACGTTTTTAAATGATAAATACTAAAGAGATCAATCCGATTGATTATTAAAAGTGATTTTTAATATAATAAAAAGAATAATTACTAAAGAATAAAGAATAATAGAAGTGTAATAAAAGATGATTAAGGATTAAAAGGAAAAGAGAAGTTATATAATATCGATATTCGAATTGTAATTGTTATAGAGATTTCGAGCATAAACCGAGCTTATAACTATCACGGAGGATAATTACGAATATATAATGAAATGATATCAAGGATTTAGGTATAGGTGTAACGCTTATGCCGTAAAAGAGCTGTTTAGAACAGGGTCAATAGAGTTCTTAGAATTTACTACTATTTAACTATACTACGAAAAAGAAACTATTATATATACATAAATTGTATAAACAAGATACGTATATAGTATATGCTTGCTAATCGAGCATATAAGCCGTGATAGCGTATATGTGCACCAGAACGTTTACTATGCCAATCGAGCAACGAAAGCGTAATATTACCTCTCTCTTTAATAGAGCTTATCTTTAAGCAACTATCCATTAATAATTTTGTATTATACTTTATACAACATTTGCCAATTAATTAAATAAAGCAAAAAACGTTTATTATAAATTTTGCAATTGTTATTACAAAATATATAGTTGTATTTGCTTATTTCTAAGCGATAATGTGTATATAAGCACTTTGCAATAAAATAAATGTTTATTTAGCATTTCGAAACAGCAAAATGATGTTTATATTAAGAAAAGGTATATAACAAAAGCTTTTTTCATTGTAAACCTAAATCCATATCCAAATCATTTCAACTTTTTTATCAAATTTATTGTTTTTTTGAATATATTTTTCCATACTAATAAATCGAACAATTCTACACTGAGTATAGCAAAAGGATTGTCGAGTGAAGATTCTATCAAGAAGCAAAGGCAATGTAAGAGTACAGCGAACATGTAGACGATATTAACAACGAAATAATCGAAATTAAAAGTATTTGTTATGATCAAGATTCTTTTTTTTTCTTTTTCTTCTTTAAAACAAGATTATAAAGGTAATAAAGAAAATGAAGTGACGAAAAGCAATAATGATTTCGATAAATAAAGCTTTCCAATTAATTCTACAGATTAGTTTTCCTTTTCCTTTTGAACAACAAATAATAATACTAATTTGATACAATAACAATATATATTCGAATATTTAAATCGCTAATACAAAATCTTATCGACAAGGGTTTTTTATAACAAAAAGCTACATTGAAACAACAATAATAATAATAGCAAAACCGGGTATTAACAATAAAATAACAATAACAACAATAACAAAATTAAGCATTTGCGATATTGGTTTAGACTAATAATAATAACAAAAAGCCTATTACAAAAACTTCAAATCAATCGAAGAATAATAACAATAATGTATTTGAATCAATATATTGTAAATTATATAAAAGATCTATCAAATTGTTATTGAAGTTGTTGATAAAATTATTGTTTATTATTGATAATTATTTCAAAGATTTTAAAGGTATATATATACTATATATACGAAATTGCTTTACAAAGAATTTGAAAAAAAGGTATTATATTGTACTAAAGCAAAAAGGAAAGTTTTGTTTTTTTTGTTTTAATCAAAAACAAAAGTATAAAAAAGTTTTAAAGGATTAATTGTTAAGCGATTTTCTAAGATATCGCGAAGCATTGTTGATCTACAAACAAAAAGCGAAAACAAGTTATCTTTTTCCTTAATTATTCTTTATAATATTGTTAACAAAAGAATAAATAGTTTTGCGGGTAGAGCTTAAATATAAATTCTCGAAAAAGGTATTAAAAAGAATTCTAGCGAAAGAGAAAAAAGAATATATAAAAAGAATCTATAAAAAGGAGTTAAAGAGATATTAGATACACAAAAAGCTTAAATAAAAGAAAAAGCACAAACAAACGTTGAAAAAAATAGCTTTGGAATTACAATTAAAAATCGAAGCACTTTAAGCAATATTTCGTTTTAAATGAATGATATTTCTTTTTTCTCTTTTGATAGTTTTGTTTATCCTTTAATTAAATAAAATGATGAAGATTAATTATTCTATATTTATTTCAAAGATTCTTTTTTTTCTTATACTATATTAAGAATTGCATTATTTTAATTGGTATTAGTAATAATAACAATAATTTGATGTGATACAAAAACTTTTTTGAGTGACCATGACTACAAAATGGCTTGAAAGAAATATATTCGATTAGCGGCGAATATAAATTTATTATTATTAATGTAATTGTAATTGTTTTCTTTATTTTCGTAAAGCTTAATCCATTTAAACAATAAAATAGAAAGATCGAATAGTGTAAAATTCGCTCGATGGAAGTTATATAATTTGTAAAAAACAATTTTCAAATCAAAAGCAAAATACTAGATAAAATCGATATTAATATTGAACTAGAAAACGCGATATTGTAAAAAGTTGCGGGTTTTTTTAACAATAAGAACTTTCTTTATTTCCTATTCAGAATTATTAATAATATTGATAAACAATAAAAGTTTTTAAACCTAACCAAAAAAAGAGTTATTGTAGATCTTCCGGAGTTTATTGAACAAAAACATTAGATATATTTTTATAATAATAAAAAGTTTAAAGCGAAAGAAGTTATTTATTTAACTTACAATCTTGAATCGATTTTAAATAGAGTAATTAAACTTTTTAAAAGGTTGCTAAATAAAATAATCCTTTATATTTAACTATATATAATCTTCGATATCGAAGTTTATAATATAACAATGCAAATTGATGGACCGGGTCATCTTTTTTTGAGCTCAAAGAATACCTTCCTTAACGCAAACAATAGTTATTTGATTATATTCAACGAATTTGTAAACATTTTGAATGTTTACGTTTTTTGTTGAAAAGTTGTCCTTAATATCCCAATCCCAATTATTATATGAAAGATAATTATAAAAAGCTTTAAAGGGCGATAAGCTTTCAAGAGATTTGTATAGAAAAATGAATTGAGCATAATCCATTATAAACAGGAATTTCAACCAATCGTTTTGATAATAATTAACGAATAAGTATAAGCGTTATTGCAAATATTGATTGTAAATCTTCGTTTAATCATTTGTTTAAGAATGATAAACAATAAAAAGTTTGATATTAATGTTTAATAATTGATTGAATTTTTACCAAAACTCTAAAATAAATTGAGAACCTTTATTCAATACAATCGATTTAAAGGCTTTATAATATCGATAAACGTAATACAAATAAAGCTTGGTTTATTTATATAAATCAATTTCTTTATAATAGGAAATAAAGATAGTTTGTTTTATTAATTAATTGATAATTACAAAAATGTTATTGTAATCATATTTATCTTTATTGAAACTACAATAGTTCATAGTAACATTTTGCTATACTTGTTCAAAAACGGAAAGCAAATATAATAAACCGGAAATGCGATTTTGCAATATGGAACTATATTTGCAAATGTAACAATTGTATATATATTAAACAATTATTGTAAATATACCAGGTTAATAATATTGTTTTGATAACAAAAAGTAGATCTTTTTGATTTCAAGATATATTATAGAAACTGAATCATAAGCCTCTCGAATAAGGAATATATAAAGGTTCTCCGAATCGAATACCACTAAGCGATTATTATACAATAGTAAACCATCCTAAAAAGCAAAATGTTTGTAGTCTTTAAATGCCTCGATTTGTAAAGCTTGTAAACTATCAAAAGAGCGATTAGCATTGAGAATACGGTTGACAATATTAAAGTAAAAAGCAACAAAAACTAAATTTATAATAGATAATACATTATTATTAATCTCCTTCCTCAAATTGTTCTATATAATCCTTATATCGATTTGGTTGTTTTTTATAAGCTATTAAAAGCGATTCTTCTTTTTCGTTTAATTCTATATATCGAATTTATTAATATAATATATAAAAACATCAACAAAAAAATTGTTTTTGTCGGAATAGTATATAATAACGAAATTGTAATCAATTAACAATTTGACTTATCGAATTTATTGAGTATTTAAAGCTTTAATAATTATAAAGTATTCTAAAGCTTTATAATCTATATAAACTCGAATTTGATAAAGAAAGTCAACTAGTTCTGATTTCCAATAATCAAAAAAGCGTATTATCAATAATATTTTTTTGTTGTAAACCTTATAGTTCAATTTAGCAAAAACTATGGTTTTGAAAAAGTATACTACGGATAGTTAATTGTTATCATACTTTTGAAAAAATATATTAGCGATTACTTTATTCAAAGCGTTGGTTTTAAATATATAAAAAAGGTTATAATCGTAATGCTGAAGCAAAAAAACAGAAATAAACTTTTGTTTCAAAACGTTGAATGTATTACGATACAAATCGTTGAAATGGAATAGGGTATTAGCTTTGATAAGCTTTATCAAAAGTTTAATTATAATATTGTAATCTTTAATAAAACAACGATTGTAACGAAGGTCGTAGGCTATTGAGATCAACACTTAGAATTATAAACTACAGAACGAAG
>NGKF01000032.1:273982-300738 GCA_002162555.1 Monilinia aucupariae | reverse complement strand
TAGCGTGCCAAGCCAGGCGCCACCCGGTTAGCCGGAACGGAGTAACGTTAGAGCGTAACACTACCCCCTTTTTCGTAAAGCTCGCCTTGAGCTCGTAAAGAACAACGTTAAGCTGTACGTTGAAATCTCAAGGTATAACGCTAGCTTTACTAGCAAATTGATTCTTTGCCAAATACTAAGCTTTTGTCGATTCGGCCGTTTTCTTTATACGTTTGTAAAGGTAACGATCATCAACTATTTCCTTTGCTAATTCTTTCATTTGACAATCCATTTTCTTTTTATTCAACGAATTCGATTGGTCGTCAACAATATTAGCTAATACAAAAGGATCCATCGCGCTAACATGCGAAGTAAGGTTACAGGCTTTTATTTAGTGGTGGGGGCTACCACATTTAATGCATTTGTTCTATTTTCGAAGTAATGCGTGTTTTTTAGGGGAGAATTCCGGTGTATATATACAAGGAACAAAGTTTGCCAAACGCAACGTACTAGGGTTTGAGATGGGGCCAAATGGATCAATATTGTTGAAAACGTTGATTACGTTTATATGCGAGATGTTTATTGGTTTATGGTTTGTATAGTGTCGGGGTAATATATAAAATGTTGAAGAAGCGGAATGCCCGGAATTGCCGGAAAAGAAAGCTAAAGAGCTAGCTTGCGTAGCTAATTGCTGAATAATTTGAATAAATTTAATATAGATATGGGGAAAAGAAAGTTGTTGAGATAATCGATTACGTATAGTAATATTAAAGCTATTGCGGAAGGTAAAGATTTTATTGGAATCGGGCCAAGTTTAACCACAAGCTTCGTAAAAAGTCCTTTCGAATTTTGCAATGTAGATATACAATAAATCTGTACCTTGTTTAAAGGAAAACAATCTATCCTCCGCCTTTTGTACTTTATTCGGATTGTCGTAAATACAAAAGAATTGATCGAGGATTGTAATATAGTTAAAAAAAGCATTAAATTCATAGAAAAGCTAAAGTAGCACTATAGCTTGAACAAAAGATTCGAAATTAAAGTAAACATAATAAAATTGAACTATCGAGTTGCTTATAGATGCGCTGTTGACCTATAGTTTTGCTTTGATCGAAAGCAACCAAGTATTATATTTGTAAATACTACCACCGAACTTTTCGGGGTTGGGAAGAAAAGGTTTCGGACAAATGGTATTTCGAAAAAGAGTTAAAGATCGAAGAAAAGTAATCTTGTTGTATTGCCGTATTAGTTAATCGCATTGCCGGGCAAGCTTAGCCTATAGATCCGCGATAGCGAATAAGAAAGCCTCTATATCGAGAAAAGAAGTAAAAAAAGAGTATATAAAAAAATAGATAACGCTAATCCAAGCGCGAAAGGATTATAAAAGCAAAAGCAAAAGCGTATCGCGTATACAAAAGCGAATGCCTGAGCAAGAGCAAGCAGAATATGCATAAACGTAAACGTATGCGTATAAATACTCAATTTCTTATTTTAAAGAGTTTATAATAATATGACGAAGATTGTAGGCTATTGAGATCAACACTTAGAATTATAAACTACGGAACGAAGAGATTACAAAGTAAAAGAGAGTTATATACACGAATCGCCTCGCGTAGCGTGCCAAGCCAGGCGCCACCCGGTTAGCCGGAACGGAGTAACGTTAGAGCGTGACAACGATAGAAATTGCAAAAACCAAGAAATGATTGGATTCCTTTAACGATTGTAAAGTACATTCAATTTTCAATTATTTTTACCTTCTCTAAATCAACTTCAATATTTTCGATAAAAATGATAAATCCAAAATATTTGGTATGTTTAACGTTGAATTCATATTTCTTAAGGTTAGTTTAAAAGCCAATAGCTTCGAATCGAGCTAAAATTAATTTAATTTAAATTTAATGATTTTCTTCGTTTTTAAAGTAGATCAGAATATCGTTAAAGTAAACAATGCAAAATACATCTAAATAATCGAAGAGTATATCGTTCATATACCTCTAATAGATTGCTAAGTCGTTTGTTAAACTAAATAATACAATTTTGCATTTGTAAAAACCATAACGCATACAGAATATAGTATATTCTTTAAAAACAAGATCCATCCTAATTCGATAAAAAACTTAACGGATATTAAGCTTTATATAGATTTTTGCACCAGCAAAATATACGAGCATCTCATCGATCAAAAGGAAAGGATATCGATCTTTGCGAATGAGAAAATTTAGCAAATAGAAATCGATACAAAATCGAAATATACTATTAGTTTTTCAAATAAACAAAACAAATACTATGTAAAAAGCTTGGCTAAGCTTTATAAATCCTTTAACTAAATTATCAATTAAATATTCCTTAACAACTTTTAACTATTTCAACAATATTTTGTAAAATGAACTATATTTTAAAGCTTTTTCCTCTTTACTTTCCAATATAATTTTGTAATTGTATAAATAGTAAAGTAATAATACATTCGAATCGGCTTTAGAAAAGGCTTTTTGGAAAACTTTGTATACCGGAGAAATTGAAGATTCTTTATTAATAGCAATAAAAGCGTTGTTCAAATGTAATTAAAATTCAATATACTAATAAGCGTTTATAACGATTAAAAGCTAGTCCTTTTGATTTTGTTCTTATCGATATTCTTATATAATAACTTCAATATTGTTAAAAATAACAACGAAAAGCTTGTTATACTTATATCTTTTATACAAAAGTTCGAATTATACGAATGTAAAAACATAGATATCAATAATGTTGAATAGAAAATGAAGCAGTGATTTGTAAAGTTTCTATAACTTTGTAATGCAAACTTTCTTAAGCAATTGTTAAAAAGCTTTCTTAAATGTTTGTTGAAAAAAAAGAAAAAAAGAAAGATCGAATTTCTTCGTAAATATAAAGTTGAAAAGTTGTACTGTGGATACAATAATAAATTTAAGCTAAGCATTTCGTTGTTGCCAATAAATATCGAGTTTATCGTTTCTCCGATCAACGTTTTGTTATACAAATTGATCGATCTTTTTCTGTTTCAAATCACTCTTCGAAAACAATAGGTTTTAACTCAAAAAGTATATAAATAGTTGTTCTAAAGGCTATTCAAAGCGTCGATTAAAGTAATCGAACTTCGCTTACGATTTTAAAAGCTATAATTTATTTAGTATAATACTATAAAAATCTAGGTTTATAATAAGAAATGGAACAAATAATTGTTTTCGATCATTAATCAAAAAATTAAGAAAAGTATAATAAATAATAGCGCAACTCTACGCATTATTGTAACCTTTAACGTTAATAAAAGTTTCAAATAAATAATAATGTAGTTTAAATAATGAAAATAAAAAAGTAAAAAGTGTAATATCAATAAAAGCGTATTCGTTTGCTTCAAAATCAAGAAAAGTACTCGATTTGAAAAAGTATCCATTTTTGGAAAGGATATAAAGTAAAGTTATAGTTTAACCTTTCATTAGTTTAATCAAATTAAGGAATCGCATATCTTTGATAATACTCAGAAAAAAGTCTTTGTTTAAACGCTTGCTTTTAAACGAATGTCTTCCGTTTAACGCGTTGATTCAATATCTTCAATATATATCTAAGGATCGAAGTGATCTTCAGCGTCATAAAAATCTTCAAGGGACTCGCCGTCGATAGCGATAACGAAATCAATAAAAACATTCGCTTTCATTTTATAGAAGCTTATTCGCAACGTTTAAAAGCAAGCTTTGGAAGCAGAAGAAAAAGCGATATTCCAGATAAAGACTTTAAAGGTCGGACTTTTAAAAATTCCAATATATCCCGTTAGGGTATTATATAACAAATAGAACGGCTTGGATTAAGCATATTGAACTGCATTAATGCTAGGATAATTAACGTTTCGATTTGTTTGAAGAAGATAAGCCGATATTGTAGTAAATGGCCTTTTAACAAAAGCAAGTTTTTGAAAAGTATGATATCTATTTCTTTTTTGTATAAAAACCTTGTTCTCATCGATCTTGATTAGTTTGTTAATTAGCTTTTCTATAATAAAACAATTGTTTTTGTAAAAAGTTATGGTTTAAGCTAAATAATCGAAAATCTTATTTTCGAAATCTTTAAACAATTGAGTATTATCGATGATTTTGACTTGGATTGCTAAAAGTTTGAAAGTCTTATACTATTTCAAGAAATGGCTATATCAAATAAAAAAATCGTTAAACATCTTCCAATAATTGTATTAAATATAAACACGCTTAACTTTTATAGGATTACTATAAATTGCGATTAGCTAATATATTAGTTCCGCATCAATAAAACAAGGAATTTATATATACAACATATAAAAATGCTTTTGGATTTTCAACTTTGTTTAGTTTATAACGTAGATATATCAGACTGTTTTTGAATTGAGAGTATTAGCATATAGATCGAAGCGTTCAAGAATAAACATATTCTACAAACTTGCTCGGGGTTTTATATCATTGTTCAGCTTTTTGATGAAATTAGTTATTTTGGGGTAATACAAACGAATGAAATGAAGGGAATATAAAAGGTTTAGGGAGTTATATTTACGAATAGAGGATCGATCACCTTTGACGTAGCGATTATTACTAGATTCGGAAAAACAAAAAGCTAAGGGCAAGGTTATCAAAATTATCGATTTGTAATCTCTTCGGAGTTCTTTTACAACTTCTACAAAATTGATATTTTTTTTCTGTAGTGGAATATTGATTAGTTTCAGTGAAAAAAAGAATCGTTCTGAGAAAAAGGTTGAAAAGAAAAATAATAAAAACAATGCTATATATAACTTTATCGCGTAGTTGTTCAATTTTTATAGCTTAAACAAAAAGAACTTTTTGTATAACATATTCGTTTTTGTGGTTTTGAGAATCAAAGTTGTATAAAATAAAATTGCAAAAAGTACTTTTTGGAATAAAAGCAAATTGTAAGGGAGGTATTGCTTTTTGTTTCGTTTCTTTACTTTTTTTTTGATTTTGATTTCGAATAGTTATATTAAGGGCAAGTTCAAAGATAAAACAAAGAATTGGTAATGCGAACATAGAGTTCGTTAGCGTAGTATCTTGACTAGGAAACATAACAGCGTTAATATTGGATTTGCTAAAAAAAGAATAAAGCATATTGAAAAGAAAAGAAAAGCAAAAAGACTTTCGAAAATAATAAGGAATATATCGCTGTTAAACTAAATCTAATATTGATCTTCTTTTTGTAGATAAACGGTTTTATTGTTTAAAAATGTTTCTAAGAAAGTATTATCGAAAAAGGTATTCTTTTAAACAACCACTAGATAACTAGAACGATTTAATATTTGAGTAATAAATAATGTAACGCTTATACCGTAAAAAAGCTATTTAGAATAAGATTAATAAAGTTTTTAGAATTTATTACTATTTGATTATACTACGAGAAAAAGATTGTTATATATACATAAACTATGTAAACAAAATATATGCATAGCACATGCTTGTTAATCGAGCATATAAGCCGTGATAGCGTACACGTGCATTAGAACGTCTGCCATGCCAGCCGGGCAGCGGAAGCGTGACAATAGGTATAAAATAGTGATTTTATTATTTTCTCTTTTTCTAAATATAGGATTTATTTGTTTCTTATATACTATATATATATAATTACATATAATTACACGTAATCATTGTATAGCTTTATAATTATAAGGATCTATAGTATTACAAATCATAATATGATCGTATAATAATAGTTATAGGTTCAATTAATCGATATGCTAAGCTTGATTGATACTTCGATGCTTCTAGCACTAGCAAATCAAAAGCGGTTAGTATGCTTAAGCACTTTTGCGTACGTATACTTTAATGTACTCGGGCACCTTAACGTATATATATTTTAGTGTGCTCGTGCACCTACTACCGGAAGATCCAAGTAATATGTAAGAGCATGATGTTCAGTAAATACATGCTTCTTACGTACCTTACGCTCTCAGCGTAACAAAATAATATTGAATAGCGTTATTGCTTTTCGATTGTTTTTTAGATTCAAATAATTATTGTAATCTTAATTTTGGAATAGCAAAGGATCCCTTTAACAAAGAATTATAAACTATTCGATTAATATAATCAACAAAAAAGCTATCGTATTATTCTAAAGTAATAATATAATATCCTTTTTTGTCTTTAATATTTAATATAATAAGTTATTGTTCTAATCAATTTAAAGCAAATTTGTTAAATGTTTCTAGAAATTGTTTATATTTACAAATTCTTTTGATTTCTAGAAAATTATAGGTTAATACTCGAGTATAAAGTAATTCCTATTCTTTATATTATTTTATTGAATTGATTCGATTATTGTATATATTATTAAAATGATTGATATATTTGGTTTGAATAGTTTTTAGGATTATTAAATTTGTAAAAGTAATCTTTATATATAACTAAACAATGATTTGTTTTAAAATTCGATTTTATATAGTCTTTTAAGAGATTTCTAAAGTATAGAAAAAATCGATTATAAACATGATCCAATTAAATATGTAATGGAAATTATTATAATTTTGATTGTATTCATTTTTCTGAATTCTATAGATCTTTTTCATAAGCAAGAAGTTTTTTGCGAGATTTTCGAATATCGTAGAGATAGGATTAATAAAAAGCTCAGGTTTAAACATTTCATTTATTTCGATAGCTATATTAGCGTATCGATTATAGACTTTAAGGTCTATAGTATATTGATTATAACGTTTACGATTTTCTTCAAAAATTATAATATTTATAAAAAAAGGCTTGAAATGGATTAGTATTTAACCAATTACGAAATTGGTAATTGGAAAAATCGAAGATCTCCGGATCAATATTGTTCTAGATATACTTAGAGCAATTAATGTTTTTAAGTAATAGATATTAAAAAGATCAATCCGCTCGACTATTAAAAGTAATCTTTGATATAATGAAAAGGATGATTATTAAAGGATAAAAGGAGTATAAAAGATAATTAAAAATTAAAAGAAAAAAAGGAGTTATATAATATCGATATTCGAATTGTAATTGTTGTAAAGATTTCAAGTACAAACCAAGCTTATAACTATTATAGAGAATAGCTACAAATATATAATGAAATGATATCAAAAAGGGATTAAAGTATAGATATAAAGTAATGATTGTATTATTCTTTATTTCTTTAAATATAGGATCCATTCGTTTTTTATATACTATATACGTATAATTATACGTGATTATATATGATCATTATATAACTTTCTAATTATAAGGATTTATAGTACTATAAGTTATAATGTTATTATATAACAATAATTATAAGTTTAAATGCTTTTAGTAAAGACTAAATTGTATAAAGCAAGTTTAATTTAATATACTTGCTTAATTAGTTGATATGCTAAGCTTAGTTGGCGCTTTAATGCTTCTAGCGCTAGTAGATCGAAAGCGGTTAATATACTCGTGCATTTTAGCGTATATATGCTTTAGTATGCTTAAGCACTTTAGTATATATATACTTTAATATACTTAAACACTTTAACGTATATATACTTTAGTGTACTCGAGCATCTTAGCGTATGTATACTTTAAAGTGCTTATGCGCTTTTAGTGTACTAATGCACCATAGCGTACTTGTACATCTACTATAGAAAGATTCAAGTAATATGTAAGGATATGATGTTTAGTAAACACGTGCTTCTTATATGCCTTACGCTCTCAGCGTAACAAAAAGCAAAAGCAATATAAAAGTATTACTTATATACAAATAATATTAACAATAAAACAATCGAAATTAAAAGCTTCGATTATAATTAATAATTCTTTTTTTTTTTAAAACAAAAAACAATAGATAATATTAACGATAACAAATCGATAAAAGAAAAAATTATTAATAATAAAAGCCTTTCAATTAATTTTATAGGTTAATATTTCTTTTTTTTCTAAGTATACAAATAATAATCTTCTTTGTATATATAAATAATACTATTAATTTGATATTAATAATAAACATTTGAATTCTTAAAACAATAATCAAAAAACTTTGCGAAACTAGATCGCTGCGAAACTCTAAATCGAAACAATAATAATAATAATAACAAAGATTATTATAAGACGACAAAATGGCTCCCGCCATTTCGGGCCTACCACCACCACGTGACCTCGTTTGGAGAGGCATATAAGAAGCCTCTCAACCCTCTCTTTATAGTATATAGAAGTTTTATAATTATTTTGTTGAAATATACTAGTTTTTCCCCCATTATGTTTTGTTGTTATGTATTAAGTTAGTCGTATTGCACGCAATTACATTTCATACTCTTCTTCTCTCTCTTCCTAGCCTCTGATTGGCCTAGCTAGCTCTTTTGTTGTTTTTGTTCCTTCCCTTCTCGACGTCTTTTTCCTTTCCTTTTTCCATTCTATAAAGATTGAAAGGGTAAGTAATATAAGTGGATACATTGCTTTATAGCTCATTGAAAATTTTCATACAGAGGGTTTGATTGGCCCGTTTACCTTATTTTGATGCTGCTTTAATAGAAATGAAATGAAGCAGCAAAACGAAATATTATTAGAGAATGATTTTTAAATATATCAATAATATCAAAATCATTAAAATCATTAATATTAACAACTTAATCAACAACACAATGAATATTTCGAGTTTATTGAAATCCTTTTTTTTATTGAATTCATTTTTTTTATTTTCTTTATTTTCGTTGTTGTCGTTAACTTCTTCATCGCTTTTTTTTTGTAGAATCTTTAACTTCTATTAGATATTAAATGATTCGCGATTAACAAATCGAGGTATACATTTTTAATCGAATTGAATGGAAATTATATAAGATTAAAGGTTATTTCTTTGATCAAAAAGTTGATTTCAACTATAAGCAAATAGTTTACGTTTATATAACAAATACTATTCTCAAAAAACGTTTTAATTAATTTTTTGTTTTAATAATCTTTCAACTCGATACTATTATCGAATTTATAAATTTTTCGAAGGAAAATCGATATATACCATATTGGAAAATGATATAAATATTAAATTAAAAAAGTATAAATGTAAACACTATACGAAATGGTTTATATTGTATAGATTATAAACGTTATATAGCTATACAAAAACCTTCGATTTTAAAACAAAATCGATAATTTCAAATTTAATTTGTTTTAAAACATTTTAATTGAACTAATGAACAATAGAATACTATTTTATAGTTAAACAAAACATAAATAACATTAAGATCATATAGGAAAATATATATAATCCGTTAACAAAACGAAATTTACAAATCTACTTATATATTAAAAAAAAACATAAAAAGAGAGATTGGATATTTTGAAGTTACTTTTCAAGAAAAGCAAAAAAAAATCCTGATATATTTTGAGAAAAGGATTAGAGCTTTATTAATACAACATTATATTAAAAGTATATTATTTCTATTGTCGATAAATGAATAAAGTTGTATTTAAAGCATTTATTTATATAAAATGAAGTTTTCGAGTATATTGCAAAAAATACTTTATAAGAGCTAATAGAAAAAAAGATTGTAAAGATTAATTGGTCTCTTTTTTCTTTAGATTTTAATTTTATCGAAAATGTATGGGATTGTATAAAGAAATGGATATTTAACTATTATTCTTTAGATTTTTTAAATTACAATTAATTAAAGAAAGCAATTAAAAAGATATAGGATTCTATTGAAGAAAATTATCTATTCGGATTAATTAGATTTATATCAGAACATTGTAAAGCTGTTATTAAAGTAAACGGCATATATACAAAATATTAAAATATTAAGATTTTGAATTTTGAAGAGAATTTCTTTATAATACTTTATCTAGTTACGTATTCTCATACTAGATTTTAAATAGTGTGATAATATGATTGGTTAATACCCTTGTATGTAGAGAAAAGCACGATCGCTTTTTAGTGCAATTTACATTACTTATTCCTTCAACCTTTGTACATTGGTGATCTACGTAGAGAGTCTACGATTTTATTGATTTCTACGGCAAAAGCAAAGGCAATTGATAGATTCAAAGACTTCGAGTGTGAGAATCCGTGTATACTGGAAATTTTGAAAGGATTAAAATATTAAAGTTGATGTGAAATCTTACTTCAAGTTAATTAGATTAAATTAAAGATGAAATCGCTGTTTAAGCTTTAGATCAACGACAATCCATTTAATTATATAAATCCATTTCATTGTATAAATTCCACTTTATTGTATGAAGTCCGAAATCGCCGAGATAAATAGAGTTATCAATTTTTGAAGGATTAGTGTCATCACTTCGATTTAAGTTTTATCGAAGAAGTAATTAGAAGAGTAATTTGCTAGAAAGAAATTTGGCCGCTCCATCGCAAAATCGCTTATAAAGTGCTTACTATTAGGTTATAGTCTACGTTGCACCGCATTGCATCAATCGACGACTAGCTAACCTCCCTTTAACCTTATCGAAGTTAAATTAATCCGACCGTTAAAATGGGGGCGGTTGAAATGGCAGTGGAACGCCAAGGCACTTGCCCAATCAAGCAACATCCGACTTTCCGATATATTATTCTAAACACTCAATAATATCCTTGTCAAAATTGAGAACTTAGAACTTTTTGTTTTTTTTCAACAATGAAACTCGATTTTCAATTAATAAAACGTTACAATAATTATCAATTATAAATAATAATATTGAATTGATTATAAAGAAAATTAATTTATTAATATTTAATAATATTAATTATATAATCTATTATAATATTTTCTATTATTGTTATTCGATAATATTAATTATATAATCTATTATAACATTTTGTATTATTGTTTAGTAATATTGATTATATAATCTATCGTAACATTTTGTATTGCTGTTCGGTAATGTTGATTATATAATCAAAAAAAAAAGTCCAAGTGTTTACTTACTATTGCTACTTTAAGTGGTTTAAGTGGTTATAGTTCTTTTGTGGGGCCTTGGCGTTCCATTGCCATTTCAACCGCTCCCGTAGATATTGCTGTAGATCTCATCTCGATCATACCGGGGCTAGCTTGAGATAGTCATGACATTTAAGTTGTGAATCGTATTGCATTGAGAAAGGTTTGATTTGGGCAATGGAGAGAATAACATTTGGAGGCGGTGGAAGGGAGTTTGATTTGGATGTGATGCAATCTTATAATCTTGGGTACTTCAGTGCAAAGTCTGATAATAACAGCAATGGGATAGATCATCCTTACCTTTTAAATTGAACGCATACTCGTATTTGGCGACTACTCGAGTAGATAGAGAAACTATACCACAGCCACCGTGAATTACCAGGGAAATTTCCTCCTTCACACATTCTACCCATCCTCATCCCCCTCGTCTCCCTTTCCCTTCCCCTTCCCCTTTCCCTTTCCCTTCCTCATAGAACACATACTCCCCAACCAACCAACCAACACACACCCAAGGAATACGCAACAACAACCACCATCCCTATGTCCAGCCTAGAACTCCCAAGCAACAAAGCCTAAACACTAGGGGGAAAAAAGAAATGATGAAAATGAGCAGATCCAGCCTTTAGATAACGTTTACCAGCGAACCTTACGAGTACTCACGATAAATTTGCCATCATCTATGCATTCCAATGCCCATCTACTACGACATGCACCTCAAGGTCAATTATGGAACTCTGCGTCAACAAGCACAATGACAATCACAATTACAATCCCATCCAAGGCTACCCGATACATGTACGCGTAACGCAGGAAGTGAACCGGGTATTGATTGAAGAGAAGGATATCCGTACGATGCTGAGAATGGTCGGGGGACGAGAGAGATGATTATTGTACTCGAGTATTGATGATGGACATTGGGGATATCTAGTGATTACCTGCGCTCTCTGGGCATCACCTGCTATTTCGGCATTTGTGGGAAAGAGGTTTACTAGGTTCAGACTAGATATTTCCTATCTTTCGCCTATGGATGTCATTGAGAAGCGATGCATGGTATAGCACACGAGTAAAGCACAGTCAATTTATCGCAGAGAAGCAGCAAGATGCTGGCTTAAGAAGCTCTGGTATTTCCCCATATTCTATAAGCGTGAAGTAAAATTTGAATCGTCTAGTTGACGATCTCGAATGTAAGTACTAAGCAGCTATGCAGAATTTTATTCATCTGAGATATTTTTCATCGCTGTCGAGGACTTGAATAAAGTACATGGAGATCCCTCCGCCCATATTTTTGATTGTCCAAGTTCCTATTGGACATTAGAGAGTGTCCCTAAATACCGCCATGGATGACAATCCACCTATAAATGCCTTGGTGATCTCTCGCAGTTTCAACTTTCATTCGCATCAACTTCAAACTAAAACTTGTTAAAAGTCTAGCCAAATATAGCGCCAGAACCAAGTGGAGGAAAAATCTAATTGGCGCATCTTTTGAAAGAGCTACTCATGAGAAAGCAAAGCAACGCGAGTGGGTATCTAATCTGATATTGAACCTGGTGCACCGAATGAATAAGGAAATCCGGGCTTTCGAAGATAGGAAAAGTGAGGTCGAAAGATGAGAGTATGAGACTGCGGAACATAGGCGTAGTCTTTTGGGTGTAAGAAAATCGTTCCGGGAGGACAGCTGAGTATCTAGCGGACGATAGTGGTATTGATGGGAGGATAAAGCTGGTACGCGGTAAGCGGATAGCTGAAGAAGTCGCGACAAAACCGTCGGTGGGCCACTCGGTTCTCGCTTGCGATTATTTGGTGAATAACTGCGAGACTGGTTGATGAATAAATAGGGTTGGAAGTGTCGGCATGGGTCCAATCCGCGAGAATAAAATTTTCCCATCAATCTACTTCTTCTCCATACTCTTCTCATTCTTTGAATCAGCGACTTCCTTCGTTTCTTCATCTGACACCTCTTCATCTTCTTCAGCCCATTGTTCTTCAAATTGAGAAGCTAAATAGTCATCGTATCCACCAGCTGCTCGTGTTTCTGATGCTGTTAGAGCTTGTGCCATCCAATCCGAATCTAACCTTCCGTAGGTGCCATCTAACTTGAAGTCTGCGGCTGTAGTTGCAATTTCGTCTCCAGTCATTTGATCAAAAGGGTATGATTCACCTTGGTCGATCATGGTTTGCTTTGCCAATGGGTGGGAAAGAACCGCCTGTCAAATATAAGTAATTATCACAAAAGACAAAATTCTGTTACCTGCCTTGATATTTGCATCTTCTTCGAAGATAGGTGACTTGAAGTCAGACAATAGTTGGTCAACATCCGAGAACTTGTCTTTCTTTGCCTTCTTGCGGCTATTGCCAGCCGCGCCACCACGACGCCTCTTTGGACCGCCTCCACGAAGATAGACCTTCTCCTTGGTTGAGTCACCACCACAGAGACTAGCTGCTACCTTCTTGAGGACTGGGTTTGCTTCTTCTCTAGCGGATGAAGCTTCAAAAGGGTGATACTCTTGTCCAGCAGCCGTTCGAATAGTGTTATATGGTGTTGTTAAATATGCTCTTTCCGAGCAGGAGGAGATCAAAAAGTGGCCGCTAAGTGGTCGCCCCTGAAATTAAATGTTAGCGAACAATCTACCTCCGTGGGCACGTGATTAGATGAGTTTCAAATTACTTACTCTTTGTGATGATACCTCGTACGGGGCGATTGGGTCCATCATCCCAATCGTCTTGTTGTAAGCTACTGGGGACGCTTCTGACACCGAAATAGGTGTCGTTACCGCCGCGGTCTGAGGATTGATTCCAGAATCCGCCCTCCGGAGAATAGGCGAGCTCGGCGGAGCTGCCTCCGCCGGGGCCGGGGGCAAGCTACTGACAGCCATCAGAAACCTGGCAGAAAAGGGGTGGGTGGAGCTGAAGGCGGAGGCGGAGGCGGAGGAGAAGAAGGAAGCGGAGAAGCACCCAAACAGAATATTTAATAAGAGCTTCTTGTCGGGAAAAGGGATAACAAAGGCTGAAGGACGAAAGTTTTACTTCTTTAAAAACTTGATAGAGGGCTCGAAGCGAAAAAACGAGTTGCTGATCTTGAAACTTCTTGTTGTGAACTGAAAGTTGAAAGAAGTAGACCGAAACTGACAAAAATATTCCCTCAAGGATCACAGCCTTGTCTCTAATTGATGCGTCATTAGTAGCCTTGTGGCATAAGTGGTAAGGTGTCATGTCGGTATCGGAAAGTAGTTTATCCGAGCTAGGATTCCAGACCAGGATTATCTGGAAATTGAATGGAACAGCTTTCGAAATCATTGAAGTGACATATGGCACTTCAACCTTTCCTTGAACAACGAATTTGTTGACCTTTATCTTTTTGTGGATTTCTTAATATTGGTTCAATATCTCCATTTGATTCATGAGGAATTGATCAATATCATAAAATAACACCCCCATAAGTTCGATAAACATACCAAAGAGGAAACGTCAGATACAAGCAGACAAGATGATCAAATCCACACAGATTGCCAGGCTGGATGGTATGGCGATGTACATGAGAATATCGCAGGATATGGCTAATATCGCAGTATAGGCCTTATGTTGTGCGCATCGGTTGATGATGAGCAGGTACGCAAGTTGTTCCTATGTTGATGGTTGTGAAGCTGACCCATGTACCTGCCAGACTGAAGCTTCCTTGGCCGAGATCAAGTCGCAAGTCAAGATGGTTCTCCGAAAAATGAATCGAAATTCCGCTGAGCAAGCCACTCTCGATAGTGGTCCATACACTTTGCAGTACGTTCTAGAAACACAATTTGTTTGAATTCGGTTGGAATAATCTTGTCTCTGGTTGGTTCTGTAGCTCCTGCGGTGAGATGCAACAAGCTCTAGATTTATGAGGTTTCTTGGATGGAGATCAAAGTCACAAAACGGAATGGCAAAATAGGGCTTTGCGAGTGCAAATCTCGAACTTTGCAGCAATCAGCCCATTACCATGTGAAAGTGGCCTATCTAGTTCTCCGGGGTATTCACTTTGAAATACTTCAAGCACAACTTCTCCCCATATGTCTCCTATGTTTGATTAGCAATTGGATTTTTTAAGCTGGGCTAAATCGTTCGTACCATTCTGACACCGTCATAGCTATATGATTGCGAACGATATCGTTTTTCTCTGCATCTGCGAACGCTCATACCCACGAAAACTTGCATTCACATACCTCTCTGATCTTTCCACCGAATTCAACACCACATATCCCGCGAGTCAGGTACACTCACCAACCTTACGACCATATGCCTTTATGGATTTCGATACCTTCATTTCGCGGACAAAATCCACATACTCCGATACCCGAGCAACTCAGAATCTTGATAAGCTCAATGATGAACTTCGAGACGTCACCAAGGTCATGACCAAAAATATCGAGGATTTGCTTTATAGAGGAGATAACTTAGAGCGTATGGGAGAAGTGAGCAGCAGACTGAGAGAAGATAGCAAGAAATATCGTAAAGCTGCCGTAAGAATTAACTGGGAGTTGATGTTGAAACAATATGGACCAATTGGTGGCCTGGGACTCTTCATGATTCTCTTCATCTGGTGGAGATTCTTCTGATCCTGCAGAATTTTAATGGGCTTGGTCACTTGAACCTGGGATCGGAGGAGGCGTTGGTGATATATATTGAAGGAGTTTTCGCAACAAGCGGCGGCAAACTTTTCATCCATGTATAATGATTCCCAATACATCGCATATTTATCGTTCTTTAGAACATGATCTGATTTGGTTAGCCGTTTCCGAAAAATTGGGCACTCGAATTTCCCTTACAACATATTTTAGCCGAGGCTCAGAGACGAAAGTGTCCTGCGAGTATCTGCTTGGAAACAATGAGCCGCGAATTGGCTGCTAGTGCTAGTAAGAACCAGCTAGGCTCCACTTAAGTGGACACCAATGTAAAGCATATGTTGCACGGGGAGTATTAGATGAAGTCACCCGAGCACAAGCAACTTCTATCATAAGGAGAGATTGTCAGAGGAACTGACTCCAGTAGTGAAGGTGAAAGAGAAAAATGGATACCAAGCGAATACCAATGCCATTTTCAAGGGCAAGGCTTGAAAGAATATGCAAGTGCACTCGGACCGAGGCAAGTACCGCCTCACCAGAAAATCTGAATTGCTGACCTTGGCCTTTCAAATGAAGATAGTGTTGATACGAGTCTCGGTGCCCGTTGTCAATGAATTGGAAGTTTCCAGGATTACTAGCCAAAGACCGGGATTCAACAGCAAGACGAGCTGTGCAGAAGCATATCTGATCAATAGGGACACTGTAGTCCATAATGTCGCATCAAAGATATGAAAACTAGGTGGTGACCACGAAATCAAGCATTGCTTTTTGTTCGCTGTAATGACTTCTTGAATTTTATGGGTAGTTCTGATTGAAGATGCGAATTTCTCGTGGCATGGTTCGTCTTTATCAAGTATATCGGCATGGACTAGGTGACCATCTAAAATGGAGATATCCCGAGGGAGGTCCCTCAAATTCCGTGCAATCAACAAGAAGGATTCATGGAGCCTGGTGGCGAAGTGGTAAAATTGATACTTAGCCTCTTCGTGCAGATGCATAAGGTTTGGTAGTAGAACTGGTACGAAGGGAGTTGACCGCATCATCAACTTTATTGCGTCATCACAAGCGTGTACCACGATATTAATCGCATTGTCGAGAGGCGTTACCAGAATACCAGCCAAAAGCGAGACGAATGCCGATTTCCGAATGGGACTGAAATCCTGCAACTTGAGTTTAGCTCCAAGTCGTCAAGTCCTCGTCGGCAACGATAAGATCCTTTTGCACTAGGTCGTACGTGGAGCTGCACTTTGATGCTGGTTTTGCTTCGTCGGAAGCAGCACGAGCTCTGGAGTCTTTCCAAGACGGAGCTTGACTGGCAATTACTTTCAAATCGTGATATTGGCCTATGATAAGACTGGTACCTGAACACCTCAAGTGATGCGACGATCGGCCTATTATTTGGAAGGTTCGGCTGAGCCAGCTTTTCGCGAGATATGCCAATGCTTGAGACGTTGTAGATTTCTGGCGCTGTAGCATCCATACCTAATAATTTATTTGATTGGATATTTGCTTGATGATATGATTTGTAGTCTCTCTAAAAGTCATCTGGCCCTCCATTCTCTGTTGAATTATCCATGCATGAACTCGCATAAACTCCTTACAAATTCGAGGTTGTGAAGAGAGGATCAAGGGACAATAGGGAGATCCAGGGACTGTTGCTACAGTTGCAGACATGGGAAGCTCCAAGCACTTGCAAGACGGAAAGAAGAGCGAAGATATTTTAGGATTGTATCTGCTTGATTCGCTTCGCTCGCTCTTCTGTCTTCACAGTTGCTTGAAACTTCCAACGTAGAGTAGCCCCCGTTCCTCATGAGGTAGTTAACACTCAGGATTGTCGGAGGGTGACAGCACCAGCGCTGAGAAGATTATGCAACTGTGGCCATCCTTCTAATCGTTGTGATGATTAAACAAAACCATGATATGCGGTCGACTTTAGGATTTTCAGTTGTCTGCTTGTAGACAAGTTCTGCAAATCACTAGTGCTCTGTGTTCAACCATGTTTTCCAGCAGGTCAGACACGAACCATACACAGAGACGGATAGACAAGCAAGCCTCTAGGCCTCTGGGAAGTTTCTCTTGTTTCTTAAGACGTGGTGTGCTATTGGATCAGTCGGGACCACATCGGCGCCGAAGTCTTGGGGTTGGTCCTGGCTGACTTTTATCGATCCTTCCTAACCCTCTTTCTGAGGCGGCGAAAAATTTCGGTGAGTAACCAATATGTTTAATTGCTGCATGGTCTTCCTCTGCCGTACAATATTGTTGATGCGACTGCCACTCTATTGGTCTTTGGACTTGGATTTGGTAAGGATGATTTAACACCACAAAAAGAACTCAGTGGGTGAACCAGGTCGTTCGTTATTCGATCCAAATGCAAAGACCAAAGCAGCAAATCTATATCGGTAAACGTCTCAGAAGTATATGCCGAGTGGAGAAGCTTCAGCGCCCTGCTTAATCGTCGCCAAGTGGTAGTATTGCATGAGTACCTTGTGTTTATTATCTCCACAAACTAAAATCGAATTGCCATGTTCCTTGTTCTGGTTGTCAAGTTTGAGAGAAGCGTCCGAAGCTTGTTACTTACCATCCAATATAAAGTATTCAGCAAATGGCGCTTAGAGACCAAAGATTATAATCGGTACTAGTAAGAATATTGGTGTCGGTGAGAGTGATGTGGGGGTTGATTTTGGATAGAATGGTCCGCTCTTTTGTATACCTGGAGATGGCGACGGTGAGCCCATCGATTGATGTTGCGCAACTTGTTGCTGATGCCGGTGCCGAGTAGGATACGGGTAATCCCTTTCCTTTGCATTTCCGTGATTGCAACTGGATTTATTTGTAATGGTCTTTGATATAGTCCTGCGCCGCCAGTAACAGAGGATCTAACGAAATCATTATCAGTGCTAGATCTTTCAAGTGGGCTCAAAATCACCGATGTAGCTGAATAAGACTTGCCATTTCTTAAGAATATTATGTTGGGACCATTACAGGTCGCAGCAATCTACACCATGTAGTGTGCCGCCTGTAGGGTGTCACAATTAGCAAGATCCAAGTTAAAAGTAAGCATTTACTGGATACCAGATACTATTGGAAGATGGATTGAACAAGGGGCCAGCGTGGATGAGAGAAAGAAGAGTGCTTCTTGCTGACCTTCCAAGCCAGAGAATTGGAAATCTTACCAAGGCTATTTGAATTAGAACATGACAATTAAAATTCTCTGGAGACGTTTTCATCAGACCAAGCAGAGCAAAGTAGTGAAATGGAAAGAATTGCAATTTTGTTGTTGACGATTTTGAAAGTCTGAAGAATTTTGTGAAAAGCTGTTGTTGTGAGAAATAAGGGGTCGTAAGAGAAACGTCAGTCATACCCCCAGCCCTGTCAGTTCAGGAAGGCTAGGCCAAAATATCACAGCCAGTTATATATTCCGGGTTGTGCTTAGTCGGCGATGACCTGATGGGATGTTCTTGAAAGAGGTACATCATATAAGTTGGCCAAGAACGAAGAGGACACAGGTTGTTCGAGAACAAAAGAGTGTATTGGAAACTATCTTGGGGCTTGATTTGAATTGGGCTCTTCATTTATAGGTTTCTCTTCATGGGACTGTTATTATTTGATTCAAGAAATACAATATTGTGTCAAGTAAGTGTTCTCTTGATCCTCTATTATCATGTTTTGCTATATCAGCATTTCCAGTAAACAAAGGCTTGCTAAAACTGCAATATACATCACTGCTTTCCATACAATCTCTCCAAAAGCTCCTCAAACAAGAAACAATTCCATCATTGCCTTGCCACGCCATGATTTCAAATATCGAGGTGCATAACAAGTTCTCACAAGGTCCTTATAGATGTGTCGATAGGAAAACAATGAATTCTATAGCATACACAACACTCCCCAGTCTCCCCATCCCCTAATGCTTCCTTATGGAATTCCATATTTCAGTAATGTCTTCCATAGTCTTGTTGCAATACTAGGAATCAGTATAATCTTGCTCTTGATAAACAAAAATGACAGAAAGTGTCTCATGTCATCAAGACAATGGATGCCCCCAATATTCTACATCACCATACTCCAATAATAACATTCACCATTTTGAACAACCAATCGGATCTCGCACAGAAACCTTTATCCAGTATATAAACCAAAACTTCTTCACATCTCCTGCCTATTTCATTCTGCTCATCACGTTGGCTTAACGGTTAAACATGATGAGCAGAATGAGATAGGCAAATCTTTTGCATTTTGAATGCCCTGACATGGGAAACAGTAGTTTCAAGAAATTTTTGGTTCTATTCGATTTTTCCTTCGTTTGTTTCTTGATACTCAAATATTCGTTTTACAATCTCCTAGTAAGCGAATTGGAAATATATACCAGAATACCTCAACTTCCTTCGCCAATCTCGTTTTGCTCGTCTTTCTGGCTTAATGGATAGAGTAGACGAACAAAACGAGGTTGGTGATCTTTTTGGACATTGGAAGTCCTGGTGTAGGAAAAGGTCGCTGGGATATGTTTTTTGAGTTTTGGTGGATTTCAAATACGTTCTTGATGCTATGTTACCTACCTCCCTGTTGAGCGGTAATATATGAGTATATCTATGCATGGTGAGGATAAAAATGCCCCATAAATTATCATTGAGCCAATCAGTTGAGGCCCTATGTACCTCTCCTACGAGTACTTCCCAAAAATAAACAACCCCATCCCATCCAGCTCGATCAAAAAAATTAGAAGGCAACAACCTCCTGTGCAAATATATTCTTTCCTTCTCTCCCTTTCCCTCCACTCTCACTAAATCAAGTATCCGCACCACCCTCGCGATGAACAACGTCTCTTATATTCACGTCATTTCCTATCCCCCTCCAAAAATTCATCGTCTGGGTGAGCGAACCTATACGAATTCCTTCGTCAAAGCTGGGCTTGTGGGAAGGGTAAAGATGGGTAAGATAGGATCGAAGAAATCGGAGTTCAGAGCTGTGCATTCGCTCAATGGATTACTCCTTCTGAGCTTGCCTTCTTCTCTAGGGCGACGGAGGCTGGTAGCTCGATCGAGGTATGAGAAGAAATTGAAATTCCAGCAAAAGGGTTTAGGGAGGAAATCATGAGAGGTTTGGCGTTTTCAGGTTTCAAGTTTCAATATTGGTTGTACTCTATATGCATGCAATGCAATTTATTGACCATGGGCTTGATCTCAATGATATGTATTTTCGTGGTCTAGTAAATTGTCCAACTCAGCCGCTAACTTTTTCTCCCGATCCCGATCCAGATTCTGAAACTGCAATCCATCAGTGATAGCTTCTAATCCCTGATTGAATTTGAGAGTAGGCTAGGAGCCTTCCCTTCCTCTACTAATTGCTAGGACACATCGAAGAAACGAATACCCAGTTCTCGCTTGGTAGCATTGGCAGGCCTCCTATTGGCGCCGGACAGGTACCTTGATCTCATCCACCGGCAATTTCGTAGGTTAGGACAAAACTAGTATCTACAGTTCGCTCGCCGTTTCGCTCCATGGCTATCCGGGATAAACTCGATACTTGTACGTCGATCACCCTCCCCCTCCCCCTGTTTACATCTGGACTGATAGCGAGGCGTGTTATTGGGACCGCAGTGGAATATACGATGTGGATTGTCCTGCCCGGTCAAAGATACCGGCGGTGGGGATGCGATATTGGGAGATAGCTTGCTTTGATTGTCGCGCATAGGTCGAATGGGGTTTTACGCGCCCAAGTTCATCCGGCGGTAATCTCTAGCTTATTTGGCTTTGGATGACCCGAGTTGAAATTTCGGCTCCTTGCATTGTTCTAATATAGAATGAGCTGCTTTGCGAAAGAGCCTCAACTCCGAATCATGAGCCATATCTGATGGTGCTGTGTTTGGACCATGCCACACTGGGAGGGGTGTTGCAATCTTAGCTGTCATTTTTGCAGATCGCGTCCACGGTTTGGTTGCGGTGGGAGGTGTGTCGAATTCCATTGATGGGAAAAAACCCCGCGACGGACTTTCATCGACAGTAGGTGATGGAAAGTCCAGAGGGCCATTGGAGACATAACTAGCACAAGCCCATGACCGAAGCCATATTTACGGCATTATCCATGAAGCATTTCTCCCCGAAATTTACAAATTGTCCTTACTAGACTCTGTCAAGGCAACTGAGGAAAGACTGGTTAGAATACGCTTGGATGAAATGGGTATATACTCGCTTGAAGCTATAGAAATTCACGGCTGGTTCGTGAAGACACTCGAAGCAAATATATATACCGGTCTTGAAGATACTTGGTAGGATTCCTATTAGTGATGTTGTTGTTTGAATCACAGAAAATATTCCTGTTAGACTGCAGCTGGAACCGAATTTGGAAGCCGAACAGAGCTCTGCAGCATTAAGGGACAAGGACCCAGAATCGCCAAGTGCACAGAGGATGGCTAATGGCTCAGGGTCAGATATCCCATTGCGATGATGAATACAATAATTCGATCGAAATTCCTTCAGTAGTAGCTTGAAGTATTGCTGAATCGATTAAAGATAACATCAAAAGCTAAGCTATACAGAAAGAAGACTGCCGGACTATGTTTCAGCCAAGATATGCTCGGGCTTGTCTAGGGGGTTTTGAGTCTTGACAGATAAACCTACTGCAGTATACCCCGGATCCGGGTAGGGTGCCCATGCCTGCCGCGAAGGGGGGAATTTCCCTGCAGGAGATAGGTGTGCAGTGCCGGCACGCGATTCTCAGTTCCACCCATCGAATCCATGAAAGTTTTATGTATATGCAAGCATAGAATAGGAAAGACAAACTCACACCTAAATTCCTAGGTAGACAGACACCTTCAGATACAAACCAGTGCCAGTCACCCAGATTCCCATCATTTATTTGATAAGGCCGGCTTGGACAAACGATTAGATGTTATTCACAAACAAGAGTAATTTGTTCAACTTGAGCGAGAATTTGCAGTACTTTACTTCACTTGAGAGTAAGGTACAAGTATAGTATCACCTAGTAAGGCTTTGAAGGGTATTTGGGGTCGGACAATCCAATGATATCTTGGTACTGTAAGCATCAGTTCATGGTGTTTCATCGTAGGTAGTACTCGATAGTAAATGAGCTAGATATGCAGCAGCGCAGCCCATGAAGGTAAAGTAAAGCCCTGGTATGCAGTGAGATTAATGGTGGTTGGCAGCTCATATACCGTTGTAGCTTGCTATTGGCTCGATGAAGCGACATACCTTGACATATACTATTCCTCAGAAGTTCAACTGAGGTTTAACCTTAACCATCACAGAGCTTGAATAGGCCTTTTAAAACCTTGAAGCCCGAGGTGAGGTTCGGCAGTCAAATAGATCCCAAGGCAGTCTATTCGGTCTCCAAACCTTATACTGCTTATGCTCTTGAGCCTGGAATACGGACTACTCCGTACATCCTAATTCAGATTTAGCATTCGAACACAGTATAAGAACAAGACAGTCTTCCAAGCCGACTTGTCCACTGCAATATTGAACATCTCGAGTTGTAGCAGAGTAGCAACGTTCAAATCTTGATACTCGACGTAAGCTTATTTGCCGTCGCGTCGGTACCTACATGAACACGTGGTTATTACTCATCGCCGCTAATCAGCCCTAAGCATACTAGATATCGGGGGAGTGAAACACACTAAGCCTGTTCTGTCTCGATTCTGCCACCGCCTACGGGAAAAAATCCTATCTCTAACAAATAACAAACAAATACACACACACCGCCTCGCATATCTATCTATCTTTCTTGTCCTCCCAGCAGCGGCCAGCCCCTTGAACACAACTTCACGATAAATTCCATTTTCTTTCATTCATTCTCGCGCTCTCACTCTCTTTTAGACATCGAGGAAAAAAGACAGGGAAGTAAGGGAGACGAAGATAAAGAAGAAGAAAGAAAAGGCTAAATTATCGAGGCAGATGCAAAGAGAAGATTAAAATACATACAATTGACGATGTTGATTCAAAAACCTTTGATACTCTTTATTGATGCATATGATTCATTCTCGAACAATATCATTTCTCTACTTGAAACTTCCCTCACCGCCTCGGTGCGAACGGTCAAAATCGATGATCCTATCCTATTAGCTTCTGATGAAGCCTTGCACGAAGAATTGAGACATTATGTAGCGGTAGTATGCGGGCCGGGCCCTGGAAATCCGGAGACAGACAGTGATATCGGAATCATTAAGAAAATCTGGAGACTTGCCGATGAGGAGATGTTACCAGTGTTGGGGATTTGTTTAGGATTTCAAAGATTATGCCTGGAATTTGGGGGCCAGATAAGAAGACTAAACGGGCCACAACATGGAATGATTAGAAAGGTCATGCATGCAGGACAAGAAGATACCGTTGGAGGTGCTGATTCAATATTTGGTGGGGTTGGCGAGATCACCGCTACCTTATATCAAAGTTTATGCGCGGATATAGGACAAGACAACATTCTAGATGAGGATTGGAACACATCACGATGGAGGCCAGCAGAAAACTGTCCCGATTTGCTACCATTGGCTTGGGTTGAATGCGCAGATCTAGAGGCTGAACATGCGAGAAGTTGCGGTGTGAAAGACAGCAGAGTCTTGGTCGGTGTACGACATGCATCGAAACCTTTTTGGGCAATTCAATATCATCCAGAGTCGGTCTGCACAAACGATACAAGCAAAGAAATCTTTATAAACTGGTTCAAACTGGCACAAGTTTGGAATAAAACTTTCAGGAAATCGGAGATCAATTACGACGGTAACATGCACGGCCAATCTGCTACACGAGTGAGCCTTCTCCAACAATTCGAGGCTTTGCAAACAATGCCTGTATCCCCGAACAGCGATACCTCGATCAACAATATGAAGCCCAAAAATACGTGCATTTCTCGAACGATTGATTTGCCAGCGAATCTTTCCGTGCCCGATATTGTGGAAGCTATACAGGATATGAGCCGAGAACACATTCTTTTGGAATCTACCAATTCAGATGAAACTTCCGCAGGGTCCGCCGACGTTAGGGGACGATATAGTATTATTGGTCTGGATATTGATGACTGTTTGAGGTTCGAATATCGTGTCGGAGATGAACACATCACAAAGTTTCCTTCTTCATCTGGGGAACACTTTAGTACCAAGGAGGAAATTGATTTGAAATCCTGTGGTGGGGTTTGGTCATTGTTGGCACATCGTCTGGAAGTTGGTCATGTCGCTGAAGGCAATGAAGAGTCACCATTCTGGGGAGGATTTATAGGATATACGACTTATGAATTGGGCTTGGAAACTATCGATGTGAAAGTTGATAGAACAAGTGCTCATGGCAATCGGCCAGATCTCTGCTTCGCATGGGTCACTAGGAGCATAGTTGTGGATCATGTGAAGAAAGTCCTTTACCTTCAACAATTGGCCAGTCTTGGTGATAACCAAAGCGATACTACATGGATGGACGCTGTTGCTCCCAAGCTTGAGAGGGCGTCTCAACCGAAGTCTGTAAAAAGCACTCGTCAAATGCCTCTTCGACCAGGGGATCTCGTCTTATCCTGCGACCGCATCAAGGTTTCTCGTCGAGAAAAGAGAGCTTGGTCACCAGTCCGCAGCCCTGCCTCAAAATTCTCCATGTCGATCACTCAACCTACAGCCGATTCATATGAATCAAAAGTTCGTCGTTGTCAGGATAAAATCGCCAGTGGAGACTCATATGAGTTATGTCTCACTGATCAAACTACCATCACTCGTCTCCGCAGCGATTCTCCTCACACTTCAATCCACAATACCACTGAGTCTATTCTCCTTTACAACAAGACTCCAAGACCAGCTCCTGCTAAAGGTGCTTGGTCTCTGTACAAAAACCTTCGTACACGTCAACCTGCCCCTTTCGCTTCTTTCCTTCGCCTTGGGCCTGCGACTTTAGTCTCTAGTTCCCCTGAACAATTCCTCAAGTGGGACAATCGTCTTGGAAAATGTTCTCTCCGCCCTATGAAGGGTACTGTTCGTAAGACCGATCAAGTTTCAACACTTTCCGATGCCACCAGACTTCTCAATGATCCGAAAGAAAAGGCAGAGAACCTCATGATCGTCGATCTTGTTCGTCATGATTTACATGGAGTCTGTGGTTCTGGTAATGTCTCGGTTCCACGATTGATGGTTGTTGAGGAGTATGCATCAGTCTTCCAAATGATTTCTGTTGTCGAAGGATCCTATTCAAGATCCATAACTGACGACTTACTCGCAAATATGTCTTCGCTCACTATCAAAGATGACAAGAGAACTGGGTACACTGGACTCGATATCCTGGCTGCTTCTCTCCCTCCAGGATCCATGACTGGTGCTCCCAAGAAACGCAGTTGTGAACTCTTGCAAGATATTGAACACCACAAACCTCGTTCTTTATATTCTGGTGTTGTGGGTTACATGGATGTTGGCGGACGTGGTGACTTCAGTGTTACCATTCGATCCATGTATCGATGGGATGATGAAGACGGTGTTATTGAAGCAGAGGAAAAGGACACTGAGAAGTGGCACATTGGTGCAGGGGGTGCTGTTACGGCCCTCAGTACCCCGATTGGAGAGAGAGAAGAGATGTTGACAAAATTAAACGGAACCCTTGGAGTATTTCGTTGAAAGATTTCTTACATACGACGCGAGTCGATTTATGCATTATGATGGAAAGGAAAGACGGAGTCACTTGCATGTGCTATGAGGTTATGGAGTTTATTTCTTTGCGTTGCGGATTTCCATACGAATATGTATGCTTTCAAGTCCTCACTTCTCGTTCTCAATACCTCAACGTATTACACAGAGACTGGGGCATTATAACGACTTATGACCTTGGGACGGCGCTTTCATATCTTGGATATGGGACTGGAAATGGGATCTGGGGAGTAAAGAAAATCGCAACGACGTATATCATTCATAGAAAAAAAAAGAAAAGATTCGCAAGGATCAATATCCTCAGTACTCGTAGTATAAATAGATACAATTAAATTCAATAGACTGGTAATACAACCCTTCTTTTTACACTTGTGTTTAATTTAAAATGCTTGGTTCTATCAATTATTCAAAATGTGCTCGGAAGATATGGTGAAATAATTAATCGTTCTGTCAATTACCCAAAATGTCCTGATAATCCTACATTGTTGACTTGGAACCCTCTCCTAATTGCCACTTCATTATCATATCATGTCCTTCACCACTCTCGAGCCCATGCTTGTAACATTTTTTTCATTCCATTCATCGTTCGCATGGCCAGTCCTATGTTTGACATCCCTTCTTATCTCCGCATCCATTTCACATCCTATATATCCATACACTCCATTCCTATTCTACCTCCTCCCCCTCCCCC
>NGKF01000032.1:250319-269096 GCA_002162555.1 Monilinia aucupariae | reverse complement strand
AGGCTGAGGTGAGGGGGGAGACGCCATTGGATGTCATTTTGTTTTTGGTTTGGGTTGGTGTCTGGTTTGGATGTGCAGTTGGGTTGAGTTGAGGTGAGGTGAGGTGAGGTGAGGTGAGCTGAGGTGAGTTGAAGTGATGTTTGGTTTGATTTGATGAGCTGGAGGATAAGAAAGAGATCTTGAGGTAATCTATTGAGAGTCTCTTCTGTATGTCTTATACTTTGAAACTCGAGATCTGATAATGTACTGTATTTGAGTAGGAGTATGGAAACTAGAGGAGGCAAGAGTGGATTCTATCTGCAGTACAAGATGTTCCAATGACCAGTATGATGAGAAGAAACACGTATTGATCTTTTTGGGGTAAGGGTTACGGTAAGGCTAATGACTGATTCACACTTCGAGTAATGGAATTGCCTTTGTTTTTTGTGTCTAATTCTGGTTCTGGTTGAATAATCAATCAATATTTCGAGTAGAAGTTGCGAGTCAATGCAGCAGCAGGTATGTACGAGTAGAGTATAATGAATGTATGATATGGTCACCCTGCAGTTATCTGGAGCTCTTGGCGTGGTTCCATTGGCTGTGGATAATCACCGGGGGGATTCGGGAGTTGGCTATGTCATGTGATTATGTAATCACATGGATGATTATGTAATCGGCATATCTCTCTCCAGTAGCCTTATACAAGTCTTTTTTGGCACTATATAAGGAGGGTTAAGCCAGAATCTTCCATCGAGAGCGCATAGCATGCAAACAGGCTTGTTTGTTCGGGTCAAGTGCGCTCTGGTGGTGGAATGGTAAAGTCGCCTGGTTCGAAAAAAAATCCTCATCTCAAAGAGGGTTCTCCTGCCGCCCCCTCGAGGGGGCGGCAAGGTTTTGCCTTCTTGTTTCTTTTTTATCTTTTTTCTGATTTCTTTTAGTCCTTCGTTGATGTGTTCTTTCTTGGTGGAGTTGAAGGTTGTGGGATTTTGGGGGATTTTGTGATTCTAGCGTTAAGCGGAGGACTTGTGTGTGGATGGGATGGGTGGTTGGTCAATTTTGATGGAAATCATTCACTGCGAAATAGACTTCAAGCGACAGTCATCCCGTTGGTCGCTTGTTCTAGTGAAGGTGACTCACTCACTTCGAATACCATATCTTGTGATGGCGAGACTTCTTGATTCAGTTACTGGAAGTGATACTCTGGCATTGCCTCATTTATCCGTATACTCAGATTCAATATCTTTCTCTCGCAGAGACGAAACCCCCAGACAGACTTGATCTGCTTCAGAAACAGCAATCATGTACCTTTCCAATCTCAGTACTCTTAACAGTTATCTTGAAGGTTTGTTAATCCTATCTGCACAGAACAACCTAGCTAATCCAGAGCCAGGCAATACCATCTTCGACTGCCTTATCTTGCATATAGCATTATTTTGTATGCTTGGTAGCCTCGTGATGATCTGCATTCCTCCGCGCATTTCTTTGCGAGCAGGTCCATTCCTTCTTCTCTCCATCTATGGTGGCGCCATTCTACACTATGCAAATTCAGGTGTCAGTTCATATTTACACTTTGCAAAATACTTCCTTGCGGCCGAAATACTAAACACCATCAATGTTGGGTTACTCAAATTAGAGTCACCACATTTATCTGCCACTACGTTTGAAGAGAAACTAAGTTGGGCTATGGACAAATATTTCAACCCGCGACGAATTGGAACTCCCTCACAGCCGAGGAATCTACCGTTGTTTCCAATACAAAGGTTCGCTCATCTTTCAAATCCAGATGTGTTTGTTATAACCAGAATACTTATGGCATGGCTTTACTATCTTCTCTGGAGAATACTTGAAGTTCTTCAAGGATGCTATCAAGAAAGCCTTCGGGCAGGAGATTACGACCCTGACAAAGAGAAATTCTTCCGAAGAATAGACCAGGTAACTATGCGAGAGATAGGTATAAGAATAGTTATGCCTGTAGTGTGGATTTTACCTGAAATGTTGAGTCTTTCTGCTTACCACCATTTTATGTCCGCAGTCGCGGTCTTCATGGGCGGTAGTGAAGCAATTCCAGGATGGAATTATGCGGTTTACGGTTCACTCACAGAAGCATATACTATCCGAAGATATTGGGGGTAAGTAATAATCTCAAATTACTATAATTATGCAATGGAGGTCCCAGCTAATCCTATCTTCAATCTCAGAGTCGTCTGGCACCAATTTTTACGTCGCGGTTTCATCGGTTGGGGTTCATTCATATCTTCAAAGATATTTCGCATTCCCCGAAACTCCAAATATAACAAATTTGCCATGCTATATTTTGTCTTCTTCATCTCTGCGTGTATGCATGCCATGATATATTTGCCGGTCAAAATACGACTTGAGACCTGTGGACTCAGCCACATATTTCAATGGTATTCTCTATTTCCATTCGCCATCGTCGCCGAAGAAATAGCACAGGAGTTGGGGAGGAAAGTGTTGAAATACTATGGATGGAGGACAGACGCGAGGTGGTGTTATTGGTTTGGATACCTATGGGTCTGGGGATTCTTTGCTTGGTGCTTACCCAAGAATGTGTTTCCGAAGGATGATTGCCTGCCTCAATAACGCTTCATTCCATTCCTTCATTTACTTAATAACATTCTCACCGAGCCACTCGTGATAGAACTTCTCAATTTCATTTCGTTACCTTTAAACTGTTGAACCAGCAGTTTGGTAACGACCCCCTTGAATGCTGGATATATATTCATTGCACGCCATAAGCTTCGGGAAATTCATAACCTCATACTCGTATTTCGGATTTCACTGAATCGCTAGGTTTTAAGGGATAGGAATTGTTTGAAATACCATGGCCTGAATCTCATGGCACATGTATCCTACTCTTGGTGGCGATGCCTTAGCAGGATTGATGAGTATAAAGTTATCATATTCCATAATAGCCGGAACGCAACATCATGATTGTTTGTACGAGTATTCTCGAGTCTATGAAATACAAAATCTTGCGGCGAATAGATCTTTAAGGGGTCTGGTGGTTGTGTCGTTTAGGTTGCCTTTTCGGAGACCAGGAGCTTAGTTTTTCCGAAAGCTTGTTGCGCCTCAAGCAGCTCCATAATTATTTCCACGTAGACAACGTACCTACTACTTTCCCTTATACAACCACCGAAATTTGAAGAAGGGAATCATCATCTTCAATATGCCATCCGGAACAGCTCCTCCAGCTGCGGGTGCGCAAGCTGAAGAGGGCGGTATGAGTGTGAGTTATTCCTAAAGCTATCTTGACAAATTACTAACGATGTCATGAACAGCCTATGATCAAATCCGCCCTGCAAGGCATTGCTATCTTCGTTGGAATGCAATTCTTGATGAAACAAATAACTGGAAATAAAGGGCCTGCGACTACTACCACAACTGATGCCTCGGGAGCAGTTATGAATGTGCCAGGAAATAGCGGCGAAATCCCACCGTATCATGCACGACCTGACAGATTGGATGAAGGAGCGGCATGGAGTCCTATTCCTCAAAGAATTGCGCCCATGTGGCCTACGGACACCCCTATCGACATTACCATCGTTGTATCCCCTACATTCGTTGCAGAGCCAATTGCAAAAACCCCTAAAGAAAGAATCGTACTCGACGAAACAGCTTTTGTATTTGGAGATTACAACCAACATCGATCGATTGATACAAGCTTTGATGTTCCTCCCGAAGTGCAGAACAATGGTACACTCTGGGGTCACTTCTATATTGGAATTTCGGGAAGCAAATTGGATCCTGTCACACCCGGTTATGATCCTACAAGGGCATTTCATTTTGTGCATCCTTTGACTCAGTATATTGCACAGAAGAAAATAAGAAAGACTAAAAATCTCTTGGCGGCAGTTGAGGAGGATGATGAAGTAAGCTCTACATCTTTTTTGGCACAGGATTGCACTAATGAATGAACAGCCCGAAGAAGAAATTCCCACCGGACCTGTGATTAAATCACACTATCATCCCAACTTTACAATGTCTTTTATTCCAGATTCTGGAGTTATGAATTTCCCATCTTTACACCCAGCTGTTCGTCAGTACGTTCACTTGGAGGCAAGTGGAGCCAGAGACGGCACTGGACTCAATACATGGTATTATCCAGTCCTCTTCGTCAATACCTTTTGGCAATTAAAGACTCACATGACAGTCTTGAATTCAACAGTCACTAGGCTTCCTATTCATATTGACCTTCAGAACTTTGCCAATTGGAAGTTTACCTTGATGGCGAGTATGGATGAAGGCGCAAAACAAACTGCTAGAAATGTTGCCCAAGGACAAGCAGCACCCGGAGGGGGAGATGGTACTGAATTTGAGATGATTAAGGAAGTCTTATTAGACACCAACATCTATCTTTTGGCCACCACAGTCATTGTTAGTATCTTTCATATGATTTTCGAGATGATGGCCTTCAAATCCGATATCAGCCATTATCGAAACAAGAAGAACAATGTCGGAATTTCAGTTCGCTCAATCCTCGGAAACGTCTTTATGCAAGGTGTTATTTTCTTGTACTTGATGGACAACAATGAGAATACTAGTAAGTTTGGCTTTTGGTCCATAATGATGACGAGTGCTCACTAGTAACCTAGGTTGGATGATTTTGTTCACTCAAGGGATGGGAATCGTTCTAGAGTTCTGGAAAATTACCACTGTTGTAAATGTTCGTATCCGCGATGCACCAAATTCGATTATACCATATCGCATTGCTTTCGAGGATAAACACGTCCTTTCCGAAACGGAGGAAAAGACCAAGGAGTATGATGCAGTTGCTTTCACGTACATGTACATGATCGCTGTTCCTTTGCTCATTGCTTATGGAGCTTACTCCTTGAAATACGAAACTCACAAGTCTTGGTACTCTTTTGTAATCGCAACTCTTGTCGGATCCGTCTACGCTTACGGTTTCTTGATGATGGTTCCTTCACTCTACATCAACTATCGCCTCAAGAGTGTTGCGCATATGCCAGGTAGAGCTATGATGTATAAGTTCTTGAATACCTTTATCGATGATCTCTTTGCATTTACAATCAAGATGCCGACATTACATCGCTTGGCAACACTCAGAGATGATGTTATCTTTTTTGTTTATCTCTATCAGAGCTGGAAGTACAAGGTTGATTATACCAGAGTCAATGAATTTGGGCAAGGCGGAGACGATGAGGGGGTTGAGGAAAAAATTGCTAATGAGCCATTGAAGAGTGTTCCAAATGCCGATTCAAGTGTGAAAGTGGGGATCAAAGGAGCCAAAATAGCTGATAAGAAGGCAGATGAACTTGTGGGTAAAACCACGGGAAGTTCTAAGAAGGGTGGAGCAAATAAGAGGAAGTGATGATGTTAGGAGCGGGTTTATTGATGTGTACAATGAATCAAGGAACATATTCGCAATCAGTTACTTTTGATATACCAGGCTAGGACATAGGCGGAGGAAGTAATTCAGAAGTACATTTACCCCCACAGGATATCCAATTTTTCTACCTTGTGCTTCTCGTCTCATTCTTTGTGATTGTGATTGTGATGGATATCGTCTAGGATGAAGATACGAGTAGTGTGGAGATATGCAGCACTGTTACTTGTTATCTCCATAGTATAATCTTGTTCCATCCACATTTCGTTCCTTCTATCTATCCCACCTAACCCATCAGCATCAGCATCAACACCAGCACTCAAGCCACCGCAAATGCGACTAACTCATCATAATCTCACATATAATTTTGAATCCCAACGCCAGCTCTCCCTCTCCCTTCAACATCACAAGCGAGCCAGCCCCTATATTCTCCGCGACCTATCGACTATATATACGCAAAACACTCAAATTCACCATAATACATAAATACCAACTCGTTTCGTTCATCGTGGAATCTTAGGATTGGATCGTTGTTTTGGGTGGGATGTTGCTTTTTTGTAAGTTTGTGGATTGGTTGGCTGGTTGGTTTTGGTGGTGAGGGTTGGGGATTGGGGAGGAAAGGAAAGGAAAAAGGAAAGAGGAAAAGGAAAAAGGAAAGAGAAAGAGAAGTAGATTATATGTACTCGTATAATACAAGGATGAACAACATCATTTCCAAACACCGCTCCGCATATCTATATTTCGCATCGCCCCCTCTTCCCACCTCTCATCCATACATGAGTGAAATATGTACGCTAATCTCTTCATCCATTACATCGAAGAATGGCTAAGCTTCAGTTTTCAAGATATATAATGCAGATGTGATCGTGATCAACGCCAACATCAACATCGACATCGCAAACGGAAGGCCGTCTCAGATTTCCAGCCTGGAGCGCGACCTCGAAAGAAAAAGACGGGGAAAAAACGGTCAAGAACGGTCAAGAACGGTCAAGAAAGTCAAGAAAGTCAAGAACGGTAAAGAAAGATATCGAGATATCAGCGTTGGAAGCTTAACAAAACCTCGAACTCTCGGAATGCTGAAAGGCTGAAATGCGAGAAAGATGAAACGTTGAAGCGCGAGAAAGATGGTGGAAAGATGTTGGAAGAGGGAAGAATAATGGAATGGTGATGTATAATGGAAGAAACATATATAGAGAGAAAGATGTATAGAGAGAAAGGAATTTATGTAGAACGAGGGATTGGGATGAGTTGAGTTGAGTTGAGTGGGATGGGATGGGATGGAATGGGATGGGATTAATGCAAATGTAATCAAATGTAACAATTCAAACACTATAAACTATACTCGTACTCTAGTTAGATAGGATAAAATCGAATAAAATAAAATAAAATCGAACCGAACCGAACCTCATCAAGCCTCAGAAAAAAGACAAAGGGATATCCATCTTCAGGTCTCCCCGTCTCCCGGTCTCAAAATCTCAGAATCAAAAGAAGGGGCATGGCTAAAAGCGAAAAATCATTCATCATTGAAATATGTCCATGAATTTCTCCTGAAAGAAGGAAGAAAAAAAGGAGAACCATATAACTAACTAAATCAACTACTCTAAAGGGTAAGTAAAAGAAGAGAAATTTTGTATGCATGTGCCATCTGAGCCTCTAAAGGTGCAGAGTGGAAGCTAGCTGATGCACCCTCCTAGCCAATTCCTCCTAGCCAATCCATCCTGGCCAGTCAATTTTATCCTATCCTATTCTATCCTACGGGATCGATGCATCCACTCTAAATAATCTAACCGATTGATTCATCAGAAAGAACATCTAGTTGTGTTATTGTACAACAAATGAATCTTAGATCAGAAGGACCAAGGCGGCGAAGCCGACGAAGAGAGCGATGGATTCGCCGCCGACGACATTGACATCGGCGCTGCCTGTGTAGAGGGCGCTACTTGATGTAGGGATGTGTGGGAGGCTAGCTGATGGGTGGGTGTAGGTTGAGATTACTGTTCCGACACCGGTTCCTGCGCCTGTTCCAGCACCGCTGATGCTAGCACCTAGGAGGCTTCCGGTGCTAGTGGAGGATTGGTTAAAGAAGGTGCTGAGGTTTGGTGTTGGTGAGGTATGGTGATTTGTGCGGGAGGCGGAGACGGAGACGGAGTCGGGGCCAGGGGCAGAATCAGAGACTGAGACTGAGGTAGAGGTAGAGATAGTACCAGTGCAAGTAGTAGATGGTTCCATTGAGCCTCCGTAGGGCGTACTATGAGGAGCATAATGCATGCCACCACTGGGAATAGTAACACCGATGAAACCTGGAACACTATGGGTGGTCCATGATTCATTTGGAGGAGGGGCATAGTATGTTGTTGATAGACTTGAAGAGCTGTCTGAATCTTCGGGAGAATCGACTGATCCTGAAGAGCTGTCTGAATCTTCGGGAGATGAATCTTCGGGAGAATTGACTGATCCTGAAGAGCTGTCCGAATCTTCGGGAGAATCTACCGATCCTGAAGAACTGTTTGATTCTTCAGGAGAATTGACTGATACTGAAGATGCGGCACCTGTAACGGCAGCTGCAGCAGTGACACTTGTGGCAGAACCTGTAAGAGTTTCACCAGTGACAACAAATGGTGTTGCGGTAACAGTGACAGTAACAGTGTCAGTGCCTCGGGATGGGCAAGTACAAGATCCAGATGGTGCAGCATCATTTGTTGTGATTACACCACCATTGTTAAAGTTTGAGAATGATGGATTCAACATGAGAGATGCAGTGATTGTACTTGGTGGTCCAGTCTCTGTGATGGTCCAGGTACTTGAACCAGAGGTAAAAGTCTCTGTGGTGACATCAGAAGGAGCCTCAGTTATTGGAAGCTTGCCAATGATACTTTGAGAAGTGACATCATGAGAGGACCTAGTTCTAGTTCTAGTTCTAGTGATGGTTCCAGTACGAGTTGTTGTTGAGGTAATAGTAGTTGTGCTCGTCATTGAAGTTGTGTTTGTCCTAATAGATGAATCTGATGCTGAATTACTTGAAGGGTTGCCAGAAACAATGCTCTGCGGAGTTCCGACAATGATTGAGCCAGCATAACTTGATACATTGCTGTAGGTTGGGGTTATAACAGGAAGACTTGTAGGGTTTATTTGTGGGGTTCCAGCAATGACAGAAGCAGCAGAACTTGATACATTGCTGTAAGTTGGAATAGTTGCAACAGGGAGGCTTGCAGAGTCACTTTGTGAGGTTCCCATAATAACTGAGACACGAGAGCTGGACACCGATGATACTGGAACATTTGTATAGTTTGGTAAATCCACAGACGATGTCAAGGGCTGAACCAGGGAATCGGTGCTATTGTTGAATGGGGCATTGACGCTGCTAACTGTGGGTGGACTTGGAGCAGCCGACACTTGGTTGGCACTGCTTTTTCCGGTTGATGAAGTTGCAAATGAATCATATGATGTTGGATAGGTTGTCAATGATTGAATCGGTAATGTTGAAGTCGCAGAAGACTGGACAGCGGATGATTGAACAGTTGATGATTGAACTGTTGATGAATGAACTGTTGAAGACTGAAATGGCATTGGTTGAATAGATGCCTGAGTGGCTGATGTTTGAGCAACTGGTGATTGAACAGTCGATGATTGAGCAGCATATGACTGAACAACTGATGATTGAGTGGATTCAGATGTAGCTGATGGGATACTAAAGAATATTAGATCTCATCAATCAATTGGTTTGAAGAAATACATACACATGAGATGTAGTCACGCCATCAGCGGAAGAAACAAGAGCAGCCCTATATTTTAATCAATTCCAAGTCACAAAAACCACTGGTGAAGTTGACTTACTTTGAACTATCTACAGCAGACGAAGGACTTGTAGCCTGAGAGGTGGTGCCATATTCAATTGGGATCAATGTGATGGTGGAGAGTAGGATAGTAGTTGAGTCAGATCTACTACTATGAACATTTGAGTGACCAGGACTGATTGGAGGGAATGCATCAACACTCGTCGTAGAAGAGGCGGTGGCAGTGGAAACCAACGAAGTATCAGGCAAGGAAACAGTCGATGCAGTTGCGACAACTACGTTGTTGACAGTGACGAGAGAAGTTCCTGGCAACGAAAAACCTCCATAAGATATAGCTCGAACCTCATTATGAACTACATGAATAGCTACATTTCAAAGCCACAAGTTAGATATTGATCTCCAGAATGAAAGGTCGAGTGGTGATGCTTACCAGAAGTTAAGGCGTCTTCAGTCGCAGCAGCAACCAGCGCTACGACGAAAGGAAGAATACTCAAGAAGAGGTTCATTCTGATGATTTTAACCAATCCAAGAGACTTCTTCCTTATTGGCAATGAAAGTTACAGAGTTTGAAGAAAGGCTTGTGGAATAGATCCTTCAGATTCGATAGATCTGATGGATTGTGAGGTATAGTGTTTTGATGGATGTGACGAGATTTTTGGAGGGAAGAAGAAGAAGGATGGGAAAGAAGATGAGGAAGATGGAGAAGATGGAGAAGATGGAGAAGAGAAGAGAAGAGAAGAGGTAATTTGATAAATCAGATCAGGTTCAAAAACGAATGTGGTATATCAAATTGATCAACAACTTGATGCTTTTTGGTTGCTTTGTTTCTTTCTCTTTGGGTGCGTTGAAGATTGGTTGGGAAAAGGGAGAAGGAAGTTGGAAAGAAAGTCTGGTGATGACCTGATGGACTGAGGTGATTTGCGATTTCAATCCGAGGGGTGATGTCGGTTTAGAGTCTAAAGCCGAAAGGTGAATTTCTCACGTTCATAACTGACAATATGAAGATCATGACGAGTAAATCAAGTGACAAAGAACCACTTGAAACATACATGATTTATGATTTATGACTTTATACGATACGAGAGTTTGATGATTGGAGCTTGGTTTTATATATTAGACGTGTCTCTATTGCTTCGCTGGAGGGGATCCGATCAGATACATTGACATCAGCTAGTCATGATGATACAGCAAGGTCCATAGAGTGCTCTGGTAGAAGGTTGATAGAAGTTCTTCCCTTCCACGCTCGGAAAGATCATCAGAGCAAACATCTTTGGGCCAATGGATAAACGTAGAAACTTGGGGCCATTCCATCGACAGAGACATACCTAGCATACTATCTAGTTGTTTTCCTGGATGGATGATGGTGATGGATGATGGATGATGGTGATGGATGATGGTGATGGTGATGGTGATGGATGATGGATGGCGGGCTTGCATATGTGGTGAGGTTTCCATGCCCATTAGGTATCACCATGAGCCATAAGATGAAGGCAGCTTTCGTCGTGTGCTTGCGAGTTGGTGTTTGCTATTTCGAGGATATGGGACTATCATACTCTCAAACGGAAGATTCTCGCAGTGCTCCGTACGTGGCTCACACTCCTTGCCACCGGCTGGGCGCATAGTACTGTCCCAGCCTGGGTAACAGATCTAACCACAGACTCATCCATCCTGGGTAACAGATCTAACCACAGACTCATCCATCCTGGGTAACAGATCTAACCCCAGACTCATTCATCCCCGGTGGTACCATCCGCCATCTTGAGCGTCCGCAAAGGTGGATATCGATAGGACTAAATTCGAAGGCCACGTATCACGACATCAACGTTACAAGAGCGATTCCAAGGCCAGCATCAGCATCCTCGTGAATGAAAGGAGCCGTGTGTAGTGGAGAGGCAGTGAACATTGTTGACATCGAGAAGGAAGGGAAGCTGTGGAAGGTTGGTTTTACGAGTCGTTTCCTCGAGTATTGGCCGCAATTACTCGTATCTGTCGGAAAACCAATCCAAAAATACGAGTATCTTCCCGTAGCGCGATTGCACCCAAAAAGCTTAAATGCAACCCAACGCGTCTCAAAGGACCTTTGCACTGTGCTACACGTACACGATTTCTCCTCTACCCACCCCATGTAACCTTCACCAGCTCTCAACTCAATACATCAATACTCCATACTCCATACTCCATACTCCATATTCCATATTCCATACTCATTCATCAACCATCAACCCACATTCAACCACGAAATAATCCACCACCACTCGGCCCAGCGTGGAATCGATTCGAACGCGGAAATCTACCCATATTTCAAACCCCTCGACTGGGGTTTGCAATTGAATATGGCTCCGTGCCGCGGTGCGATCGAATCTCCTGAACCAGAAGAACCATCAGCTAGCTTAGCCTTCAATGAACCGCTATCATGGCGCGCAGGAAAGCCCATTCCGACCGAAACTCTATTGAAGAGACTCAAGAAGCTTGCGAGTGAGCTGCGGGATATGGATCAAGAGGAGATTGACAAATCCTCATTGGCTGTAGTAGCTAAAGACCTGGCGGCGCAGAATTTATTAAATCATAAAGACAACGGAGTAAAGGCATGGACAGGATGTTGTTTGGTGGATATATTGAAGCTTTGCGCTCCAGATGCACCGTATACTAGTTCTCAGATCAAAGTATATTTCTCAGCCTTGTCAAGACGTCAAATTGAAATCTAACGTTACCAGAACATCTTTACCTTCTTCGTGGCTACCATCCTACCCGCCCTCTCAGACCCCAGTCACACATATAATACCGAACACAAATATGTTTTATCGTCTCTCACAGAAGTGAAGAGTATCGTTTTGATGACAGATCTTCCCAATGCTGAGGATCTCATGCTCCATCTCTTCAGCACGTTCTTCGATATTTGTTCCGGTTCCTCCAAATCCTCTACGAGCGAGCAGATAAGCAAAGATGTGGAATACAATATGTCACAATGTTTAGTTACCTTGGTGGATGAAGCGCAAGTTCTGGGGCCTCATGTCATCGATATTATTGTTGCGCAATTTCTTCGAGCGGCTACGCCTTTTGGAGGTAAAAATAAACATGGAGCAAAGGCCGATGACAAGCAGTCTACACTTTTATTGAAGGATCTACCGGAAGCATACAATATGGCCAAGACGATTTGTAATGATTGCTCTGACAAGATGTCTCGCTATGTCAGTCAATATTTTAACGACGTTATGATGGAGGTTTCTACAAGCGGGGGCAAAGCGAACGGGCACCGAAAGGATGACGCGGATTCGGATGAAGATGATGGCCCTACAGGACCATCAGATGCGGATTTGAAAGAGCTCAATAAGGCACACAGACTTCTGAGAGAATTGTGGCGTGCATCACCTTCGGTGCTACAGAATGTTATTCCTCAAGTGGAAGCCGAATTGTCCGCAGAAAACATACAGTTACGTTTGCTAGCTACTGAAACTTTGGGAGATATCATCTCTGGTATCGGTGCTGCAGGACCACCACCTCTTCCTAATATGGACCCCGCTGCGTATCCTCCAGTACGACTTGATGACTACCCAGTAACACCTATTGCTAGTATTCTTGTCAAACCCAGTTCACCGCAGTCATTTTCTCAAACACATCCACTCGTTTATCAGAGCTTCATTGGCCGGAAAAATGATAAGTCGCCAGTTATCCGATCAGCTTGGACTACAGCCGTTGGACGAATCTTGGTCACTGCCGCTGGAGGTATCGGACTGAATAGAGAAGACGAAGTCGCCTTGGTAAAGTCATTGGCAGAAAAGTTGAATGATCCAGATGAAAAGGTTAGAATTGCTGCTGTGAAGGCAGTGGCAAGCTTCAACCTTGTTGATATCATGGAGAAGCTTGCTCCTAATGGCCCAATGACCAAGTCTGGTTCTGTTCTTAGCAACCTGGCAGATCGGGCGAGAGACCGTAAACCTGCCGTTCGAGCAGAGGCTATGACAACACTTGGTACTATATGGGGTGTGGCAATTGGTGAGATTGCAGCAGGAAACGAGAGTGTGGTTGCATCACTTGGAGCTATTCCTTCAAGGATTTTTGAAGGGTTCTTCGCCAATGATTTGGAGCTTAACGTAGTCTTGGATCATGTGATGTTTGAGCAGCTCCTACCTTTGACTTACCCTCCTTCCAAGGCTAAGGTTTCGAAGAATGGCACCTCTCAATCTCAAGTCCCATCCGACGAACCATTTGATGCAGACAGAATTCGAGCCGAGCGCATCTTATTATTGGTTCGATCTCTCGATGCGAAACCCAAGAAAGCTTTCTTTGCTTTGCAGGCCCGACAAAAATCATACTCTGATATACTTGCCCATTATGTTAAGAACTGTGAAGAGTTCAATGGAGGAGTGACCGACGGTGATGCAGCAGATGCTAAACAAAAGCTGGATGCAGTGATTGACTACCTCCTTCAATTCCTTCCAGATCCCCTAAGAACCAGCCAAGATCTACACAAATACGCAAAGCTTCACGATCGAAGAACTTATCAGCTTCTGCGGTACACAATGGATCCTAAGAGTGATTTTAAGACTGTTCATAATGCCATCAAAGAATTCTCCAAACGTATTGAAGCAGCACCAAACGCACCAGCTGGTCTTCTCGATACTTTGACACCCATTATTTACCGCTCTGCTTTCTTGATATATAACCGAAGCCACTTGCCTTCTATACTTCAGTTTTCGAGAACTGACGATAAAGGATTGGGTGTTACAGCTCAAGAGGTTATGAATGAAATATCTGAGAAGAATCCACAAGTTTTCACGGCAAATATCAAGGAAATGTGCAAGACTTTGGAGGACGAAGCACCAACAGAGACAAAAGATAATGGCTCAGGCACCGTGGCAACCTTGAAAGCATGTGCAGTATTTGTCAAAAGCAAGACTGAATCAAAATCGCTTCCCAAAGACCGCAAGTTTATTCAAACATTGGTCAGTTACGCATCCTATGGAACACCCCCTCGAGCTTCTAAATACGCTATAAATCTTTTGATGGCTGCCGCCGATCGAAAGGAGATGCATGCTAAGGATCTTTTGGAGAAGTCCACAAAAGATTGGAAATACGGTGAAAGTCATTTCCTGACCAAGCTGGCAGCGATCAGTCAATTGCAATTATTATCACCCAAAATTGCGGATGACTTCAGTGATCAAATTGTTGAAATAACCACTTCAGAACTTCTTCTACAGGTCCGAACGCCAGCGAAGGAGACTGACCCCAGCTGGCAAAATGATGATGAATTAGACGAAGAATGTCAGGCCAAGTGTTGGGCTCTGAAGATTTTAGTGAACAGGTTGCGTACAGTTGAAGAGGCAGAAGTAAGAACTGTTGCTCAACCGGTCTTCAGAATTCTAAATGCATTGATCGTGAACGAGGGAGAGCTGTCGAAGAAGAAAGACACCCCAACCCACCATAAAAGTCGTCTGAGGTTAGTGGCAGCACAGTTGATGCTCAAGCTATGCACTACTCCAATATTTGACGAAATTTTGGCACCCACTCAGTTTGATCGCCTATCCTTTGTAGCTCAGGATAAGTACCTGCATGTTCGAAAGGGTTTCGTAGAAAAGCTTCAGAAATACCTGGTCAAAGATAAACTCCCTGATCGTTTTTACACGATTATTTTTTTGACTGCCTTCGAGCCCGAGCAAAACTTCAAGAACTCGATCGTCACATGGATTCGCTCTCGTGCTAAGGTCTTTACTGAATCCAAAACTATGGTTTTGGAGAAAACCCTTCCACGACTTTTGTCACTGTTGGCACATCACCCCGATTATAGTACCGAACCTAGGGAGCTCATGGACCATGCTCGTTATATTTTGTACTATGTATCTTCTGTCGCCTCGGAAGATAATTTAGGCCTCATCTTTAAGTATGCGCAAAGTGTCAAGCAAGCTCGAGATGCTATTAATCCCGCCGAATCCGAGAATCTATACGTTCTAAGCGATCTTACACAGGCTGTAATATCGAAGTGGGAAGTCAAGAAAGGTTGGACGATGCAATCTTACCCCGCTAAACTCAGGGTTCCTGCAAAATTGTTCGGGCCACTTCAATCTCATGATGTTGCACAAGAAATCGCAGAAAAGAACTACATACCAGAGAAGGTAGATGAAGGACTGGACAGCTTAGTTAGAAATGTGGATAAGAAGAAGGTATAATTCCTTCCCGCCAATCTCCATGTTCAGTTCATATGCTAACATAACTTTAAAGTCACAAAAGCGTAAGTCCATGGACGAATCTTCTCTTCCAGCAGCCAAGAAACCAAAGTCCGAAGCAAGGCCCAAATCAACAGCTGGTAAGAAAGAAAGAGCAGCCAAAACTCCAAAGCCAAAGAAAATTAAAGAGCCAAGAACTCCAGCGATTAGTAGTGCAGAGAGAAGAAAGAGTGGAAGAGGCGCGAGTGCAAGAAAGAGTTATATTGATAGGGATGATAGTGAGGATGAAGATGAAATGTTGGAGGGAGTTAGTAAGTGGGTTTATTATGATAAGGATGGGAATAAGGTGGAGTCCGAAGAAGAGGATGAACTTGAGCAAGATGAAGATGACGCTGAGGTGGATGAAGATGATGTAAATGAAGAGGAGCCGGTACCCAATTCAACGGGGGAGGGGAAGGCGAAGGGGAAGGGGAAGGCGAAGGCCAAAACACCTTCTAAGAAGTCCGCTAGAACTGCTGTCAGCGATGATGAGGCCGAGACTGAGCAAGAAGATGTTGATATGGAAGAGGAGATAGAACATGAAGTTGAGGCTGAGGTTGAACCTACTCCACCACAATCCAAACGTGGAGTCAGGGCAGCCGCCAAATCAAAGGCGAAGGCAAGAACACCCTCCAAGAAGGCCGCTCCAGCCTCAGCACCTGTCGACGAAGTTAAGGCTGGGCAAGAAGAAGAACACGAAGATGTAGAGATGGAAGATGAAACCGTTTCTTCGCCTCCAAAACGCACTTCTAGATCTGCCAAATCTACACCTAGGGGTCGAGGCAAGAAAGCTATATCAGAGGAAGAGGTTGAGGAAGCAGCAGGGGGGGATAATCAAGCATCTGATGACGAGGCAGTTGAGTTGGCTGAACCGACTTCACCACAAGATTCGCCACTTCCCACCCCTTCTCCTCCACCCGCCAAGGCAAATGCTAGAAATTCTAGAGCTGCTGGGAGAGGAAGAAATGGTAAGGGAAAGAAGGCTGCTAGTCCTGAACCTGAAGCAGAGGAAGAGGAAGAGGAAAAGGAGGGGGAAGCACAAGAACCTGAGGAAGAGGATTCCCCAGCTACCGTTCCAGAGGATGAGGATGTAGAAATGGCCGATGAGCCTGAAGTCCAAGCCGAAGTCGACGAAGAAGAAGAAGAAGAAACTCAAACCAATGGTAAGAAAACTCGCAGTACCAGAGGTAGTAATAAGTCTACGTCGGTAGCTCAAGTAAAAGAGAAAACTTCAAGACAGGCATTGAAACCTACGAGGAATACCAGGGGAAGAGCTCAGGAAGTTGTTGATGAAGTCGAGACGGAGGTTGTGGAAGAAGAGACTACGCCGGTTAGTACCAAGGGGGGAAAGGGGAAGGGGAAGAAGGTAGGGCAGGTTAAGAATGCGGTTGAGAGTGGGAGTCGGAGGACAATGAGAGGGAGGGCCAAGTAGGTGTTGGGCGAGAGATTGTGAGGTGAATGGGATGGGGCTGGGGTTGGGTAAATGCAAAATGTATACCCCTGTTCATGATGGGGAAAATTCTGTTGTCTGTTTATTTGAGTGGATTTAACGATGTGAGGAATGGAGAGGTGGAGAGGTGGAGAGGTGGAAGGATGGGAGGATGGGAGGATGGGAGGATAAGGGGGGCGAGTATTTTCAATGTATGGTGTGCGGTGTGTGGTGCGTGAAGGAAACGAAAGAAATAAATGTATGGATATCCCGCTGTCAGTTATTTTAATCTTATTTGTACTCGAGTACCTGAAAAAAAAAGTTCTTTTCAATGTCTTTGCTTTTTCAAATGTGGGAGGTTGGAGGATGGAGGATAAAAGGATGGAGGATGGAGGATGGAGGGGGCCATGGAAAGAGAGAAAGGGGGGTAGAGGTGAGGTGAGGTGAGATGAAATGAAGGCAATGAAGTTAAAGGAGGTATGGAAAGAGAGAAGAGAGAAGAGAGAAAAGAGAGAAAGAAGTTGATTATTTATTTATTGATTTATTTATTGATTTATCCATAAATGTTTTCTTTTCTTGCTCTTCTTATTTTTGTCTTTCTTATTTTTGCTTTTTTTTATTTTTGTTTTTGTTTTTGTTTTTGATTATACAAGTATTTTTATCGAGAAGAGATGAATAAATTACTCTTCTTTTTCTTTTTCTTTTTCCTTTTCTTTTTCTTTTTCTTTTTCTTTTTCTTTTTCTTTTTCTTTTTCTTTTTCTTTTTCTTTTTCTTTTTCTTTTTCTTTTTCTTTTTCTTTTTCTTTTTCTTTTTCTTTTTCTTTTTCTTTCTCTTTCTCTTTCTCTTTCTCTTTTTCTTTCTCTTTCTCTTTCTCTCTCGCATTAATCTCATCTCTCGCATATACCAAATTGATATCCAAACTTATACCCAAACACAAACCCATACCCATACCCATACCCATACCCAGCATCAGTATCTCCATCTCCATCATTCAAAAGATTACTTTACTTTACTTTACTTTACTTTACCCCAGCTCACCCACCTCACTTCGCCTCACCCACCTTACCTCCTTACCTCCTTTACCTCCTTACCTCCTTACCTCCTTACCTTGCCTTGCCATGTCTCGCTTGCCTCACCTCGCCTTTCCTCGCTTCATCAACGCAATGCAACGCAACGCAGCACACCACAACAGCACACCGTCCTTGCAGTCAGAGTCAGAGTCAGAGTCAGTCAATCAAAATCAAAGAAATCTATCTATATCATCCATCCACCATCCATCCACCATGCATCAAGCCTTTCATTCAATTCTTCAATTCTTCAATTCTTCAATTCTTCAATTCTTCAATTCTTCAATTCTTCAATTCTTAATTCTTTCATCTATCCCTAGATATTCAAATGACGCTGCCCTCTTTATCCTCTCAATCTTGCTTCTCTGCCTTATTTTCCTTCCCTCTCCCTCCCTCCCCTTCCCTTCCCTTCCCTCCCCTCCCCACAACCTCTCAATCTCTCTCTCTCTCTCTCCTCATCACCAGCATCACCAGCATCACACCATCACCAACCCCATCACCCCATTAAAATCCAATAAGCAAAAAAACAAAAAAAAGTAAGCCCTCATCATAAAAGCCAAACCCAAACCCAGACCCAAACCCACAACCCCCAACCTCCACCCCAACCCTTATAGAAAAAAGATAGAAAAAAAAATAATTGAACCTTTACTAAAAAGGTCAATCAAATAAATAAACAAAACCCCCCCTCTCCCCTCGGCCCTCCCAAACCCCATCCATCTCCATTGACACCCTAACGCCATGCTGATCCCTCCCTTCCCTTCCCTTCCCTCCTTCCACCCCTCCTTCCATCCCGCCTTCTCACTCCTCCAAAGACATATACCTTCAAGGGATGTCATTGAGAGAAAGTGTCGTATGATATGATATGATATGATACACGTGTGAAAGGAATTTTATGGTATGCATGGCCCTCCGAAAGAGTAAAAGAGTAAGATGCAAAAA
>NGKF01000032.1:218937-250307 GCA_002162555.1 Monilinia aucupariae | reverse complement strand
AAACGAGAGAGCCAAAGTGTGGAAAAAGGGCGCCGTGCAATAAGAAGCAAGAAGAACGAGAGGAAGAAGATCTGCATGCCAAGAGCCCAATGGAATGAATAGGATGGAAATGGAGAAACGCTATGAATGATCTAGATAGAAGGCCTGGGTCTGAAATACTGAAAGGTAATGTCTGTTGCAAGCACAGACATGTGATCGAGCAAAGATGCCACCAATAAATATCCAGTCAACCAGAACTTGGCGTGGGAAGATGCTAGATTAAGTGATAATCCATGTAAGTCATATGACTACACTTCGTCATAATCAGATGATCTAGATAAACCACATGACGGTGATGAATATTTTGCCTCCATTCATGCTTTCGAATCTCCCACCCTTGGTTTTAGCCTAAAACGATATTTCGAATCTAATTCGGAATAGAATCACAAGATTTCTTCTTGATCATCAACCACCATATCATTAACTTCTTCTTCATCACCAGCAGTAGAAGCAAGACGTTCTTGTAAGAAAGCCGTCATAGCCACGAGTGATGATTTGTCAGCTTGTGTTAACGGCTTCTTACTAGAGAGCTTGGATGCATCTCCTTTTGCTATTAGCTTGATAACTGGTTCATCAGCTTCAGACTAAACGATTTCAGGTTAGCATTCGTATTGCATCTGTTACGTCATTACGTTACGCAGTTCGGAAGTGTAGGTGGGGTGGAGAGAAAACTTACTATCAAGGCATCAATTAGACTTTGTGTGAGATTGATGGATGGATTGGTGGTTGCCAAATATGCAAGATTGAGAGCAGCTTGCTGTTCATCAATACCACGTCTACTAAATTCAATGGTCGGTGGTCGTGGTGGAGGAACAATGGCTCGATTGTGGGTAAAGCTTCGTTGGTTATATTGTCCAAATTCATGATGAACTCTGTAGAAGTAATTAGCAACTTAATAGGCAATCGCTGGAAAGGAATGCATACCGAGAAATGAAGTCAAGCTTGATGCCCTCTTCAGGGAGTTTATACACGTGACCATACTCTCTTTGCTCGTAAAAGCCACTGCCCTGATCTTCATCCTCCGAGGCAGTGTTCTCAATCTCAATATGACCATTGTTCCTGATACCACGAGCAAGAACAGGTTTGATGAGTGAGGCTCCTTTAATTTTTCTGAAACGATGAGCTGGGCCCAAACTTCCAGGTACTTTCTCAAGAAGATCATCAACATGAGCGGGACATCTCCAGGATCTTCCAGGCGGAGGTTCTTTTGCAAGTGGAGGATCCAAACAGTCCAGATGCCATGAGAGGCTGCAATAGGAACATGGAATAATTGCCCGACTCGGTTGAGATGCTGAAAGGTGGCAGTTGTGACAGAGGATTGGATTTCCTTTGTTGTCCTTCAGCTTGAAGTAATCTGGAGTTTCATCATAACCGCGATTATTCCTAGTAGATGGTTAGTAAGAAGAAGCCAAGATGATTACAAGATGTAAGCTTACTTTGGTTTTTGTACGACACCTTCCTCGTACTCTCCTTCAGTCCCAGTTTTGACATTTTCGAAATATTCCCGAATTGCTTCTGGGAGATGGAAAGCGCTAGGATTCTTTCGGTCCAAATCTGCCAACAAAGGACCAAAAAAGCCAGCTTCCTGTTCCTCAGATTGCGGGATCTCTCTGGCAAGACAGACATTACAATACCATTCTTCATCTGCCAAAGTTCCTGGATCGATGGGAGGATCGATACATTTGAAGTGGAAAGATCTAGTACATCCATCACAACAAAGTAACTGACCGTTACCTCCACAGGACGCACAGTAGTCGTCATTGTCTGTAGGCTGTTTATTCATATGTCAGCTTTTGATTGTTCCATTCCCTCTCAGGATAAACTGTCCACAAATGATGAGATTGTGAATAATGATTGTGAAGCTTGAAAGGTTTCATATGTGTGTGGGGGGAGTGTCCTAGACTCGGCAAGTACGGAAATAGTTCTTATGTAGATAATCCACCCCATAGATCATCAGAGTTTGCGCTATCTGCCCGGACGTTTTGATTTTTTTCCCCTTTACAATGCCTCAGAGCCCAGCCCCCACAATATTGAAATAACAACGCAACAGAATAAAATCCATCCAAATCTCATCACACTATTACTTTTCTATCATGATATTCCATACAAAGGTTGGAGAAACCCCGATAAATGATGAATATTCATGATGATGATGATGATGATGTTTAGATGATGTAGAAGGTGTAATGAAGGGTAGAAGAATGGAATGACTGAGAAAAGCGATGAAGAGCGATGAAGAGTGATGAAGTGCTTTACAACATCGTCTAATTCATCAATTTCATCCTCATCGTCATAGTCGTCGTCAGTCCATACATGTAAAAAAACAAAATAGCTTACCGGTTGACTTGGATAAGAACCTCCAATTGGACTATCTCTCTCACCGCTTGCTCTTGGGATACCAGCTGAAGGACCACTCTTTTTCTTCATTGGTCTGTGCGAACGAAAAAGAATTGTTAGCGAGATAATTTTTGATCATTGGGATAAGAAGGAATGGAGTGAGGAGAAAGAAAAAGGGTTAGGTCCAATTCAAGGTGAAAGAAAGTGACATTTGTCACACTGTGTAACATGAAAACGTAAAAGTATGTTGGCAGGTGCAATAAGAGCCCTCGAAACCATGTGTGGAAGAGAGAAGATGCAAAGGGATGCAAGAAGGAAAACAATTGAGAAACATTCTGGGAGGAATGTAGGAATTGAAATCTGACATGATGAAGAGGCTTTGAAATAAACATATGTAAACTTACGAAGTTTTGACACGTAGGCCAGTGCCGTTCTTTGCCATTCTAGATGGCCGATTAGATGAAGGGGTGCCAGCACGAGAACTTGGTAATGATCCAGGAGGAAATTCTGGTTGAAATCCGAGTCCTGTAGGTGAACTCATTTCCGAATCGTAATTGTTGACGGGAGCGGTGGCAGTCTGTCTTCTGCGGGCTCGTTCGCTCTTAGTGACCAGTCTAATAGCTTTGACTGGACGGCTAGAATTTGCTGCGGAGACAGTAGGCATGGACGCACAATCTCCTCCATCAGATGCATCTCCGACAGGAGGACTTGCACGTATTGGTGGTTGTATATCTGGGCGTTCGAAGCTCTCGGTCCGAAGTTCCTCAGTAATACCGTTGGTGATTTCTCGCGCCTTGCGCTTCCATTTACCAACCATCTCACTCTCCTCATACGTAGGACGATCGACTGCCTGCTTCTTCTTCGACTTCCACACAATTTGTGGCTTTTTAGGCATCACCGGCTTCAATACTGGTACTGATCCAACAGAAGAAGTAGACGAGGTACGGATTAATTCGGGGGCCATGTTTGGATTGGCCCGAGAATTGTCGGTATCAACCCGAGCACTTGAATTCGTGTTAGTGTTGTGTGATCTGGTCGGAATATTGATAGCAGAGAAGGATGGGGTCGCGGGTGACGAAATTTTAGATTTGTTTAGAGCTCGACTCTTATTATTGGCCTTGTTTGCCATAGATAAAAATGTGTCGGATTCGAACCTAGACAAATCCTTTGATTTGATTGGTTGCTTTTGATTGACTGACCCTCCAGAATTTGACTGGGTCTCGGTTGACACGGACGCACCAAATTTGGCGTTGGCATTGGCGTTACCCGCCCTAACAATACCCTGGCCCTTGGATTTTTCAAAGCCACCCGATGGCTTTGTTGTACCAGCATGGTTATGAGACTGGTCAAATTCCATAGGACTATATTCTTCATTGTCGAGGATCTGTTCATCGACTGAAGATAACGACGATGAGCTTGAAATCGATACTGCTCTTAGTCGATCAGATGATTTAGGTAGTGGGGATGATAAAAGTGCAGCGGAAGAAGCCGATGCAACTCCATTCTGTTGCTTTTTTGCGATCCCATCAGTCCCGGTTGCACTTGCATCCAAATTGCCATTTACGTCCTGATTAGTAGCTGTAAAATTATTTGCTTTGTGTTTTTTGTTAGGATGAAGAGTATGATCCCCCTGTTTTCGTGGTGATACGGATGCGGAGGATGATTTAATATCCGATGAAGATTTGACAGGGTCACCAGCTCTTGCGGCTGTATCTCTGTTGGTAGAAGATGCTAGAGGTTGAGGTGGCGGCTGAGGTGGCGGACCATATATCGAAGCGTATGGCGAAGCGTATGGTGAAGCGTAGGGTGAAGAATATTTAGGCTTTATTGTCTCGAATATTGGGTTGAAAGGGGCGAATATCATGGGTTGAGGAGTTGCTTGTGGCAATGTTTGCCGGCGTCGTGGTCGATAAGGTGCAGGATCGCTACCATCTCCGTTAAAATAATATTCAGCAGTCTTGTCCTTTCTGCCTTCCTTTTTCTTGAGCGCGATCAACTTGTAAAACTCCTGATTCTCCTCTTCTGTAGCCTCCTCGTAGACATGCCTTTCAGCGAGCCTGCCAAAGTTTTCCGTGTCCTCATCGAAAAGTTCTCGCAAAGCATAGGCAGTACACCAACGTTGCTCCTCGATTGCTTGGGATACAGCTAATTCCACAAATTTAGCCGTCTTCCTGCGAAAAGCCGCCTCAACTGCACGAGCCCGGCTCTCCTTTTGACGAGCCTCATCTCTTTCATCGTATGTATAATTCATCTTTCCAGTTTGACCTAGAGAAGAAGCTAGGGAAGGTGATTGTTGTGGAAGAGGTGTTCGTTGAGGAGCCGGAGAAGTCGCATACATGCTAGGTCCTTCACTTTCGTTGCGTACACTTTGAGGTGGGACGCTCGATCTAGTAAGACTTTTGCGAGCGCTTCCTGGTTCTTGAGGAGTCGAGGGTGGGGCGGATCCAGGATCTTCGATTCTTGTGGGTGTCGATGTTCGTGGTGAAATGTTCGAGATAGGTTCTGAATTGTCCATCGCTTCTTGAGGGGTGGTAGAGACAGGAGGAGGAGCGTCTTCCATCACTTCAGTAACATCATTACGTCCACTTCCATTCGGATCTGCTGCTTCTGATTTGGCAGATGACTTAACAGCTTTCGCACTTGGTCGCGTACCAAGTGGTGCCATATTTGCGACCACTCCGTGCCTTTCCATTCCAGCTTCTGCGAAAGAGGGTAAAGGCGCAGGAAGAGGAGGCTCTGTCCATTTATCCATAAACGTTCTTTTTCGACCCGAATCTGCGGCCGTAGCTGGAGATGAATTCGGATTCCGTTGTGCGGACACAAAAGGACTGGAACGACGAGATCGCGTTGGGCGGGAATTGAGTTGGCTCATAGCTTCCTCGCTCGTCGCCTCCTGCGACCGACCCGACTCCTTTCAATTGCGATCGCACTCCAGAGGTAACTAATGAATTGTTAGTTTGAGTATTATATGGATTATAGAGATTTCGTGTACTTCTCTGCAGTTTGCAATCATGCGAGGGTACTCAAGTGCTATTTTGAATGGATATGTACGCGTTGGATTATCGTGGTATGATTGATTGAGGAGGAAAAGTCAAGTTCTCGCTTCTCCCTTAGCTAGCGCCCCTTCTCCAAGGAGCCGAAAATGGTTGAAATTGAAAAAGGCAAATGTCGGAAATCCGTCTATTGATTTTTTTTTTGGTGTATTGTGAAATTCCTTGATAGAATAGAAGATTAATCAATAATTCTCACAGATGAGATTTTGATGAAAAATGATGTTGGGAAGAAGAAAATATATCCTCCTATTTCGAAGGTGAAAGGTGATCGCGTAAAGTTTTCTCGTACTCGTAGATAGATGTCATGTGAAGAGCAAAAGAGAGAGAGTACAGTACTGACTGACTGACTGGCTGGCTGACTGGCTGACTGGCTGACTGGACCATGAAATGGTGAATCAAAAGAGGGGATGGGGATAGTAAGAAGAGAAGACAACATGGAAGCGGAAGGGGGGAATACCGTGGTTATTTCTCGCTATCGTGAGGCTGTAGTCCCCAGGAACAATAGGTTGCGGGCGATGGAGGAGGACGAGGAGGAAGGAGAAGAGCAGGTAATAAATTCTCACGCTTCAAGGTCGTGATGTTGTGTGAATGGTTTTTGGTCTCCTGCCTCTCTTATCGATACCAAGAGAAATGAAATGACCAAAAAGATCGCAGAGAGCCAGAATCGCTTAAGAGGGTCTTGACACTTATAGGGTGAGTGAGTCGAGAATAGTGGATAGGGCGGCAATAGATGACTAGAGATGCCTTTCTGGACCAATTTCCTCGAATATGATTGTCTTTGATGAAACTGATGGAAAAAGGGTTTCAAAGTTTGTCAAGGGAGTTTATGTGTTTCCTGAATTCGACCTTGGGAAGCGAAGAAAGTACGGTAAATGGTTATTGGCTAGGTAATTTCTGGCTTTTTACCTTCAATCTAATTTACGCTAACCGAGTATTGGAAGAGAAAAAAAAGAGGAGGTGCTGTATAGTTAGGCTACACGTCACATCATCATAGCTCAAAGTAATTAACACGCAATAGTAAGGAAGAATCAAAAGATTGAATTCACTTCACTTCAACGGCTGAAATAGTTCGGGAGTTCATACATTTGCTGCATATCTCGGAATGTGAGAAGCTTTCCACTGCTTAAGCTTAATAAAGTTTCCCTAGGGGATGCAGACCCGAGTTACGACATTTCGCTCGCGCTCCTCAACGAAAACAATAAATGAAGTGACAACAGTGAAAGGCTTGACAAGCTCTATGAAGCCGTGTCGGCAGCAAGAAACGTGGATATGAGAAGAGTTGTTTTTCAACAGACCATCATCACCTTCACAAACTGATTCAGTCAGAAATTCAGTGGCAAAATCTCTCTTCCTCTTATCACGTGCACATTCCTCATCCACCTTTCTACTCTGCTGCAGAGGTCTTCTTGCCAGCCTTCTTCTTCTTCTCCTTAGCCAAAGGCTGTTCCAGTATCTTGAGGATCTCCTCGTCGGTGATCTTCTTATCGGTCTTGAACTTGCTAAGATCTGGCTCAGGGGGGGAGGCAATCTTTTGTAAACCGTTCTTGGAGATTACTGAATGAGTTAGTTTGATGAATTAAAAGGGTAAAGGCTTGATCGTTCACTTACCAACTGTGGTCAACAATCTTCCAACTGGCTCATTGTCCTTGTCTCCAACAACTTCGTATTGCCTGAACACGTTTCCACGTACACACTCGACAACACCGACCTTGGCATCTCGCTCAGATTCCAATTGTCGCAAACTGAATGGGAAGGTGCCAAACTTCTTCACAACCTCGTTCATGATCGCTCTAGAGCTTGGTCGCTTCAAAGCGTATGTAAGATTGGTACGACGGTGAAGAGTAGCTCTGTTCTCGAAGCTCTTGGTCTTTCCAGAGCCAAGAGACACACCCATCTCAACACCCCAAACTTCGCCGACCTCTGGAATACCCTCACCCTTGGAACCATCTCCTGGAGCAAGGATAATCTTCTTCTTTCCTTCGATTTCGTTGCGCTCAAATTGCCAAGAGGTAGTGTGCTCAACCAAGTTACAGTCGTAACTCTTTACCAATTTCTCGAGCAAGCTGGTGATCTTGGATTGGGTAGGAGCTCTAACAGCAGCTGCCTTCTTCTTCTCCTCGTCTGTTCCAGTTGCGAGTAACCCAGGGGGAACCATTAAACGTAACAAAAGCTCATTTGCAAAGTGTGTAGCCAACAAAAGATCCGCATCTCTTCCACTGATCTCACCATTTACGTGTTCGGCAGAGTGAACGATGATGGTATCACAGACAATGGTTCCGAACCCGTCAATTTGTGCACCGAGTTGAATTTTGATGGCTTCGCCTTCTTTGAGAACAACGGAAGCTTCGGCTTCGTCCGAGGTAAGAGGGGTGTAAGGTGTTACGTAGGCTGAAGGAGAAACCGTGGTTGGATGGGCAATACCTTTTTGCTTATCAGCTTTACGTGATGTAAACATGAGACGTGTAGAGTTCTGCTTACCCTTTATCATTTTCTTTCCTCGGTAGACCTTTGCGATCTCTTCCTCGAGGAGCTTATCACCCTTTTCGCAAATTGTCACAATTTTCTCACCCGCTACGCACAAGGCAGTAACAGCCTCCAAGACCTTTTGGGAAATCTGAGCAGCATTCTTGTATTTGGTGAGAGTATCGGGGTTGTTGAGCGAGTAATCTAGATATTATTATTCATCAGTCAATTGTTCCCAGAGCTGGTTTCCAAAGGTAATTGTGCAGATTCTTGTATGTCTTTCCAGTCACATTGGCGGGGTCATGTTTGATTCAGCAACATCAAACACGGTAAGACGAGATTGAATGAGGGAGAAGGGAGAAGGGAGAAGGGAGAAGAGAGAAGGAAGAAGGAAGATAGAAATCACTAACCAATCTCTTGAGTTTCTTCCTTCTTATCAGCCATGATTTCGATAAACTTATGTGATGCTGCTGGAGTACGTGAGGGTGAGTAGGTGGGCAAGTAAGGGAATGAATGGTGGTGGGTGTTTGTTGTTTTGGGTGTACTCGCAAAAACAAATGGGGTTTTTCTGCTTTCCCCTCGTGAGGCCTGGGTCGGTTCCAAGTACTAGTACCTTTACAGTCGGACTCGAGTAGAGTAAACAAGGTTTGGCTTTGGGTGGTGGGCTTTGTTTTCGCTTGGTGACCTCACTTCTGTTTTTGCGTCTTGTGCTTCAACCCTTCATATGGGGGAAAGGAAGGAGCCGGCACAGAGAGATACGATAGAAATGCCACCTACCCACCTCGCACTCCAAAGTAAGTACAGGAGTCGCAGGATATAATGATGATGATGTGAATATTCAAACACATACGCTCCTGCTGCAGCAGTACGTGCCATTGAGTCCATTAATCGATGCTCTACAGTATCACCCATCGATGCTGTCCTCTAGATATCTAGATATTCGGGAACTAACGACCCGCAAATGAGCAGCTCCTTAGAGCTGCTATCAAAGTAGTTCACTCGGTGGAAGCTGCCTTCCGACTAATACCTACAGCCATACTAGACTCTAGTCGGCCTCCGCGGAGATGGCTCTTGGGGCGGGCCAGCGGAGGATCGTTTAGATTCAATGCTATCCATGAGCTAGCTAAGCTTACTCGAGTCGGGAGGAAGAATAAGAAGAACCCTTTAGACCCCACCACTACCCAGCCATGTAGCGTACATACATACTGTTGATACACAGTACTCGACTACATAACGTTGCCCAGCTGCTCCGTCCATACAGCATGGCTGACTAACTACCATGGCATGGCAGATCACTTGCTTCCTCCAATGGCACAAACAAAGCGGTGAACGAATAAGCTCAACCATGACTCTTCCTCCACCGTATAACCCAACCTGCTCGAGTACAGTCCCGTCCCGTCACAGTCTGCACTCGTCGTACGGAACTCCATTCATTCCATCATGGTCAATTCTCACTAATCTCACCCCCCCCCGTGTATTGTGTATTATGTTGTCGCGAATTCAAAAAGGCTCGCGATATAATATTATGTACGATATGGTAAATTAATGTCAATTCAACTACCTTCTACCAACCAAATCCTTTCACTCACCCGCCTACATTTGTCGCATAGTTGTCGCGGATGTTTTCACCATGACACAAGATCTTCAACAGCCTTCTCAGGATGAATCTTCCTCACTTACCGTAGCTGCTGGTCCTTCTGAGTCGGCGAATCCTACCTCAACTCAACCTTCTAATTCCACACATCGACCTCGAACGAAATCCGATTTTGACAAGATACTGCTCGAACAATATTTACACCATACTTTGATCCATTCGGGTGCCCTGATTGACGATCAAGATAAACGGAAAGCTTTCTATACTCGCAAACACGATGAAGCGCAAGATTACGAGCTGGTCAAAAATGGCAAAGAGGTCTTTACAGCAAGTCGATTATATGGGACGGGCTACAATGGATATGGAAACGGATTCACAGATGGGCCAACGAGAATATTGTATTCAGATAAGAAGCCGAGACTGGGGAAGAAGAAAACACCTCGACTACGAATCAAACGCAAAGATATGTCCATGCAGGCAGATCAGGTGGAAGAGTTGGTACCAATAAGGTTGGACGTAGATTGGGACAAAATCAAGCTTCGAGATACTTTCACTTGGAATTTTCATGATCGTACTGTACGTCCGGACTTGTTCGCGGAGCAGCTTGTGGAGGATCTAGGCCTGGTTGCTCCAATAGCAGAACCAGTTACGCAGCGAGTCCTTCAGCAAATGACGGAACAAATTTGTGACTTTCATCCCCCAGTTTATACCACAGAAGACCCATTGGATGAAATGCTCCCATATACAGCGTACAAGAATGATGAAATGCGTATCCTCATCAAACTCAACATTACAATTGGGCCACATACGTTAGAGGATAAATTCGAATGGGATATCAATAACCCTTTAAATTCCCCAGAAGAATTTGCGCAAATTATGGCAATAGATTTATCTCTTTCGGGAGAATTCACGACGGCTATTGCACATTGTATACGGGAACAAAGCCAGTTGTTTGTAAGGAGTTTGTATGGAATTGGACATCCATTCGACGGCAGGCCGGTGGAGGATGCCGATTTGGTCGCTGCATTTTTGCCATCACCTCTAACCTCAGTATTACGACCACATCAACAAATTAAAGAGTTTGCGCCGTATCTGTATGAAATGACCGAAGCCGATTTAGAGAAGCATGAGTTGGTGTTTTCACGAGAACAACGAAGGCAAAAGAGATCTGTGAATAGGAGAGGAGGGCCAACTCTACCGGATCTAAAAGATAGACAGAGAACAGTGAGAACTCTGGTTGTATCTTCCGTACTGCCCGGGGCAGCTGCAACGGTCGAGGAGAGCCGACTCTACAAACGAGTAGGGGTACCGTCAGGAAGAGGAAGAAGAGCTGGTTTCGGTCGACAAGATGGTGCAGATCTGACGGAATCGGATGATAGTGAAGATTCTTCCCCTGACTCTCCGGCTATACAAGTGAGCCAAGGTACCGCAAGAACGAGAAATATGCGTGGAGCGGCTACAGCTGCACAACAAAGAATGGCCAATATTGGAAGATCAGAAACTCCAGAATCTATGCTAGCACATCATCATGAAACTAGAACATCGGCGAAGAAATTCGGTCGTGATGCACGCGACGAAAGTGTGGACAATCTTTCGCTGATAATCCGACTGAAACTTCCGAAAGAGAAATTCAAGAAACTAGTCAAAGATTTAAGCAGAGATCGCCCAAGCCACCAACAAACTCCTTCCATAACTCGTGCAACATCAACATTCAGTACACCTGCTCCACCAGGATCTATGGGACCACCTTCAACGCCGGGTGTGCAAGCCCAACAATTAGCAACAACACCAGCACCAGCAGCAGCACCGGCACCGGCATCTGCACCAGCATCAACACCAGCATCAACACCAGCACCAGCACAAGCACCGTCGTCACAAGCACCACAAACAGTAAATCCATCAGCAGTAGGTCAAATTGGTAGGATTGATGCTCCAGCTCCTATCCCTGGTCAACCTCTCCCAGCTGTAAGTTTTCTTTTTATATGTTCCAACACATTACCATTCACTTCACATGACATATCTCATGACCCCCAGCATTCTAATCTTATGAACTCAAATTCAAACTAACACCTTCACTCAGCCACCACCACCTCCCACCTGGCTAGCCACAGGTCTCACAGCCCTTCACCAACAATATCCCAACGATCGCTTCGAAGGCATGATGCGCTACTCCGCCGTATCCATCTCTTCCGAAACCCCCGTCCCCGCTCCAGCTCAAGGCTCCGTCCCCGAAGGTATCAAATGGATGTACCTACCCCGAATCCGCTGTCACGATTGTCCCGGCAAACTATATACCCCCGGTCCCGATACCACGGTAGGGAATTTCGAGGTCCACTTGAAAAATAAAGGACACCGGGAAAAAGTTAATGTGAGATTGGGAAATGCAAGTCACGGGGCTGCATCATCAACCGCGTAGGTATTTCGGAAGCGAGGGTTTGAAGTTGGAGTTGGAGTTGGAGTTGGGGGGATTTTAGGGATCGGGGATAGGCGATATAGGGATCTTGGTGGCATGAAAAAAACGCGCGAGATTGTAAAAGAATCGGAATGAATGAATTCACAGGATAGGAAGGGAAAGGGAAGGAAGGAAGGAAGGAAGGAAGGAAGGGAGGGAAGGGAAGGAAATGATTCGATACGAAAAGAACCTCATTGTACAATAAACAGACAGATCAACAGGATAGCGTGGTATTTACATGACCTTGACCCTTTACATTAACATTAACATTGAATTCAACATGAATTTTAACTCTTGAATTATTATTGTGATTGTGGTTGTTGTTGTTGTTCTATTACTGGTATTATTCTATTATTGATATAAATATGCATATAGTTGCTTAGAATATATTTGTATAAAGTGGGATGGGATGGGATGGGATGGAATAGAATGAGATGAAGTAAGATGGAATAAATAAGTCGAAATGAGATGGAGTGAGATAGAATAGAATAAGATGGAATAAGATGGAATAAGATGAATGATTTTATTTATTTATAGATATTATATATTTACTCTATTTGTAAATATATAGATATATACTCGTATATATTTATTCGAATACATTTATTTATTTATTCCTTTATTTACTCAGTTACCCATCCACTTACTCACTTACCCACTCACTCACTTACTTACCCATTTACTCAATATATCCCTCAACATCCCATCTCGTCTCATCCCATCCCATCTCATCTCATCCCATCCCATCCCATCTATACTCTATACTCTATAATTCTATAATTCTATTTCTGTATATTCAAATAATATCATTATGATACGAGTATAATACTCGTATAATACACTACACTATACAAGACTCGAATATATTATATTATATAATATAAACAGCTCCATGCATCCCATCCCCATCCATACATCCTATCCATCCCATATGGTGATCCATTCCGTGAATATATACATCCCGTTAAACGCCCAGATACCATACACCAAACACCACGCACAACTCAAATCAACGCTTTACATCCATCATCTGCATTGCATTGCATTGCATTGCATTGCTTTGCTTTGCTTTGCTTTGCTTTGCTTTGCTTTGCTTTGCTTTGCTTTGCTTTGCTTTATTTCCATATCATTTTACTCGAGCAAATCATTCCAATTTATCCATCCCACCCAAAACACCCACTCCAACCCCAACACTTCACTCCAACCCAAACACCTCACTCCAACCTAACAGAACCCACCCCAATCCAATCCAACCCAAAACACCTCACTCCACTCCACCCCAACTCAACCCAACCCAAACACTTCACTCCAACCTAACCGAACCCAAACCAACCCAATAATCGCCATGAAAACAGACCCAGATCCAGACCCAGATCCAGATCCAAATGCAAAAAGACCAAATCGCAAGCAAGCAAATCGCAAGCAAGCAAGCACATAAAGCGACCGAACCACGATGAAAAGCATTACGTATACCAACACCAAGGATGCTCCATTTCCCCCCTCCCGGCCCTCAAAATACCTAACCAAACCTAACCCAATCCAATCCAATCCAACCCAATCCAATCCAATCCAACCCAATCCAACCCAAGCCAATCCAAGCCAATCCAATCCACGCAGCAGCAGCAGCAACAACAACAACAACAAACGCCATGGGAAAAAAAGAAGAAGAAGAAGAAGAAGAAGAAGAAGAAGAAGAAGAAAACAATACCACGTAAAGCCATGGGAAGAGAGAAGAAAAGGTCCATGAAGAAAGAAAGAAAGAAAGAAAGAAAGAAAGCAAGCCGCTCCAATATTTCCCCAGAAAAAAAGAATATCACTCCAGTTGAGAGATCCAAAACCCCAGTCCATGCACCATGCACCATGCACCATGCACCGTGTACCATGCACCATGCACCATGACCAATTGCGCCAAGTACGTACGTACCTAGAGAATATCCATAGCATGTGATCTGATCGCACGCGATATAATTAGATCAAGCTCTTCCAGCCATACTATGTTTCCTCTGCGGAACGCCCTGCAATACGAATCCACTAGGTCTCCTAACCGGTCCCGCCTCCGCGCTTCCATTTCCGCCTCCATTTCCATTTGCACTTCCGCTGGGATCCCCATTCCCATTTCCGCTACTCTCTCCCATCACTCCCATCATCTCATCTCCTCCACCTACATTCTCACCATTCTCCACCCCCGACGCCGATTTCTGAGAGTCATGTCCCTTGACCTTGCAGATATTCAACGTGAACCCATTCGTAGCGTTATGTAACTGTTCCCATAATCTCTCATCTCTATATCGATACTGGATTGGATGTTGAATGAGTGGTGGGACGAGCGGTTGTGGATTCCAATTTGCGAGACCTGATTGAACGGCGAGAAGTTCTTCATCCGAATCAATGGGACCATTGAGGAGCTCTTCATCTTCGAGGGGGGCATTCGCATCGATTGCTGCTTCTATTTTGGGGGTTAGATTTGAAATTAGATTTCGAGGGGGAGGGGGGGAAGCGAGAAGATAGAGAGAAAGAGGAAAGGAAGAATAAAAAAGGATCTGACGTACTTTGTTGTTTGGCTTGATTTTTCTTCTGATATTGTGACAGAAGCATATCGTAAGGTAAGGTACGACCAGGAACAGCTCTTTTAGCACCCATAGAATGCGATTTGCAAGTTAAAGAACGAGCGCAAGGAACACCATCTTTAAGGACACCACATTGGCGTTCTACATCGACCGGACCTTGAGAATGGGTTCATTCGTTAGCTAAAGGTGCTTTTTTTGTAATCTTGGTACAAAAGAAAGAAATGACAAATGTGAGATGTGATATGTGATATGAATATCTTCTCGCCAGATTCTCCTGGAGTTAATAGTGGAGCCTGAACAATGTGAAATCTTAACCGTCCACCCATTCTGCGATACCACTCTATTTTATTTATCTCCACTATTACCCAGTTGGATACATAGTAGGTATAAAAGCCACATTTTTTTAAGAAAGATAAAAAACATACCTTTAGGTTTCGGGGCCTTTGGCTTTGGCTCTTCCTTTTTCTTCTTCTGTTTCGGACCCTTTTCCCCCTCACCATCCGCCTTCCTCTTCTTCCCCTTCGCATCCCCATTATTTTTCCCCGCACTCTTCTTTCCACCCTTAAAACCACCTGGACCCTTCTCCTCCTCCTCATCGTCATCGCTCCCCACCTTCCCATCCTCCCCATCAACATCTTTGCTCGCCAAACCCTTCTTCTCCCTATCTCTCGCTTCTTTCGCTTCTTTTTTCTTCTGCAATTTCTCCCTCTTCATCCTCAAACATGCTTGCACGTGAAGTCTCGCCGCAGTCTTCAAGATGCTCTTCTTGCAATGCTTACAAACTTGTAAATCGGGACTGTCTTCCAATGGTCGACCCGTCGCAAATGTTTCGCGCGCGGAATCATCTAGGATGTTGACTACCGGGCCAGGACTCGCAATTGAATTCGTATTGGATGCATCTGTCCCTTTCTTTTTGTCGTCCACTATGAAGCCTGGTTAGCCCCATCCAGAGAATGAATTGTGGTGTCGGGGGGCAAGGGGGGATCACCATCGATGATACTTCCATCCCTCCAGTTGCCAGGCTTATTATGTTTTGGAGGTTGCTTCTTTAATTTGATATTGCCCAATAGCTTATCACCTCCACCTCGTTCTCTCTTGGGCGCGACTTTGATAGTGGATTCATCGTCACTCGCGACGGGATCTGGTTGGTTATGATCAATATGTTACTTTTGAAACTGTTGGGATAGAAAGGATTACTTCTACTACTGGCCATATTGTCGCGCGACTCTGAGAAGTCGGGTTGCAGAAGAGGTAAGTGGTGATTAATATTTCTTGGTAGATGATGTGATGTTGCGACCGAGACCGAGACCAACGAGGCTGAGATGTAACCTGTACTAGGGTAAGTCTCGGCTAGATCTGGTGGATGTGGATTCTTGTTCTTCCGGGTAACCTTACTTGACTTTGGATTTTCTGCAGCCTGATCTGTCCTGTCACCTGTGGGGTGTGGGGGAGGATTTTCAAGGCTTGTCCTTCGGAAGAATTATACATGTGATATTGACAAATGATGTCGAAATATATACATATATACATATATACATATATATATAAATTTATTTATTTATATATCAATATGTATTTGAGTAATTGGTGATGGCATTTCATATTCTAATCAGAGACAACATTCTTATTATTCTTATTATCATTATATATTATCGTTTAATCCAATACAATGAATGCATCATATGCAATCTATCGTCGAGTATCCATCGAATCGACCGTGATACCTTTTAACATACCCTTCCTTGCTCGTATTTCCCCATCTATCTTCCACAATCTACATGGCATGGCGTACCTCCCAAATACCCAAAACATAACAGTGCAACAACAGCACACATTCCTGCCACCACCGCATTCATATTCCCATACCCAATGCTCTCCTTCAACAACCCCGCAATCAATGGTCCAAGAGTGAATCCCAGACTAAACACCATACTATTCAACGCATACAACTGCGCATATGGTCCTCCAGACCCAAAGAGATCCTTGTTCGCTCGGTGGTACTTCTCTGCTACGTATGAAGCCTCCACGATGCTCGGAGCTCCGATCAATGCCAATCCCAGCCCGCAGAGTGAGAGCAACACACAAAAAGTGATGAGGTCGTGGGTGGTGTTTTCGGTCGGAAGACGGAGGAGTATCAGTGGAAGGATGAAGAATGTATATCCAACCGTCCCGATGATTTTCGGTCCATATCTATCGACACCCATCCCAGCCACGGGTCCAAGTATTAGATATGGAAGAACAAGAGGCATGAAGAGTAGGCCGGCTTTCAGAGCGGGAAACTCAAAAAGCGATTGTGATTGTGTGGGGATGGTGGCGTCGAATACCCCTATTATGGTGGCTTGCATGAAAGCCACCAATTCGGCAATAAGAAGTCGGGGTGAGGAGAGAAGGAATAGGATAGGAAATCTCTGAACCCATTTCGGGAGCTCCTTTTGGATCCTCCATGATTCGAGACCTTGATCCTTTCCGTTCCCCAGCAGTGGCGCATTTTCATCCATTGCCGCATCTCCTCCATTCCTCTCAACCTCCTCCTCATCCTCCATTTCCCCATCCTCAACGTAATATCTCTTCGCCGTCTTCTTCTCAATCAACACCCCCCTCATCGCGAAATCCAAGCCCAGCAACGCCAATCCCATCCCAAAAACCGCATCACTCCCCACCTTATCATACACCACTCCCCCCAGCACCGGCGCCACCAATTCCCCGACACTGATAAAACTAAAGATGCTCCCAATCGTCACGCCCAACCTCTCACTCCCCACCGTATCCATCACCAGCGCCAACCCGATGGTCCAAACGACCGCGCCACTGACCCCCTGAAAGATCCTCGCCGCAACCAGAACCTCAATGCTCCTCCCCCGCATCAAGAGCACCGTACTAGCCAGCAAAGCCAACAATCCCACCAGGAACGGCAATTGCCTCGAGGACAACCGATCCGCAATGTAGCCGGCCGGGAACGAAAAGACCACCGAGGCCCCCGCGTAGCTGGCCAGCAACACCGACGTATAATACTGCACTTCCGATTGATCGACCCCGATGCGGTCCGAGAGGATAAAGGGCATGATTGGCACGATCAATCCGTACAAGAAGAGATCCGTGAACATGCCAATCGCCACCGTCGCGAGGATGAAGAGCGTATTGGATCGAGCCTCCAATGCCCAAGGACGGCTTGGCGATGCCATTTCCGACGAGATCGCTGGTGGCGAAGCGTTTCTGAATCCCTAGTACCGATATTATAGCTGTAGTTGATATCTGTTTGAACGTTCCTCGTAATCTTCCAAATACGTTGAGCTTATGTTAGATATGATATGATGATGATGAGATGTTAAACATAAGATAGTAAAAGAAAGGTGTGAAAAGAAAAACAGATTTCAAAGAAAAGCATTCGTGCGTAACGATCATCATACGGAATAATTTTGGCAGTGAGGTTACTTATATAGGTAGGGGTTTTTTCCCGACGGAACGAAGCTCAGGTCAGTAGATGCTCAAACAAGCTTACTACTCGAGTAGAGTACGAGCATGGGAGATCGAAAGCTATATCCGGGATAGATGTGAGATCATCGCGTATATCATATTAGAGGAGAATATATCTTTTCTTTTTGGCCCCCTCGAAATACTCGTAGCTTGATCATCGTTTACACTCGAGTATTCTCATATTCGAGTCTCGATCCTCTTTCTTTTCTTTCCCTTGAATACTCTCCTCAAGCCGATGAAACATAAAGAGAGTCAATCATCCAATCCAATCCAGTCCAGTCTTTGCACACCCACATACCCAAACCGCCAATGAAGAAGAAAGAGAGCATGCGTAGAGTACTCTACATGTATTATCGATATCCTACTTATCAATATCCTACTTATCAATCTCCTACTTATCAATATGCTCAACATCCTCAACAACCTCCTCATCAACATCCAACATATCAACACCCAACTCAAACTCAAGAAAAACCAACACCAATCGATCAAAAACCCCCAAGACCGGTATCTGACTTGATTCATAGCTTCACGAAACAAAACAAAAGAGAAGAAAAGAATCCAGATGAAAGAATGTCAACTCCTCAACCCCGCCGCCCCCTATTCTCCAATCCTTCTCCAATCCTTCTTTTTTCTTGTTTTTTTCACCGTGTCCCAGAACATGCACCCCCTTTGGTCTCGAGGAACAAAACTGCTCATGATATAAATACAGGTAAACGGGTAGGTCTCTGCCAAATTAACCAGAAGATTTCTAAATCCAAGCATACTGTAAAGGAGAAGAGGTCCACGAGAGAAACTCTCATTTAGCTATTTTGAGGGTCCGACATTCCATTAAATATAGCTAACCTTAACCCCCATCCCAATCGTTCGCTTGACTCGCTCCAATCCCTCGCTCATCACCCTCCTAACCTTCTCTCTAACTTCCCTTCTCCCAAAAATCACCAATATTCCTACCACGAAAGCGACCATCCTCAACATTACCATCGGGTTCCTTAAATTAAAACTTCCCCCCATATTCTCCAGTACTAATCTCAAATTACGCATTATGATTCCCACTTTCTCAATCATGGTTTTCTGTTTAGCTTCGTCTACTGATTTCCGAGAGTGTGGTTTGGTAGTTGATGATTTCGAGCTTTTGGATGGTCGAGGATGGGGCGCTGACGAGGACTTTGCGGATCCGTTGGCCATGACAGAAGTTTCCTCTACAATTCCATAGTCGACTTCTGAAGTTCCTCCTACGCTTGCTTTGGATTTTTTATCCATTTCTTCTCTTCTCTTCTCCTCTTCTTCGCGACGGCGTCGGCTTTCTTCTATATCTCTCTTGAGCTGTTCTTCTCTATACTCCTTCTCCATTCTCTCTCTTCTCTCGCATTCCTCGCTTTCTTCCTTGAGGCTTCGTAGCGCCCCAAGGAAAGCCTCCCTTCTTTCATCATCCAGTACCTCACTCATGGTGATGAATTCTTTCGCATAATCCCATTCGTTATTTCGAAGCAAGACATGCAGGGTATAGAGTTCTAGAATTTTAACACGAGCGTTCAGGTCTCTCGGTGTATCGGTTCCGGATTTGGAGCGACTTTTAGAACCTGGGAATGGATTCGTGGTGGTAGGCGTTGCGGATTGGGACATAGAAAGGGATGGGGCTTCGGATGTTGCGAGATAGGTTTCGAGGCGAGTCTGATTGACTTTTTGGGTGCGAGCATGAGCTAAGAGAAGCGTTGCTCTATTCTGTTATTAGTTTCTTCCTCTACCACGTAGAATCTCGGTGTCTAAGAATATGCGGAAAACCAACAAGTTTATGACCACGTCTGAATCTACACTCCCCTCAATTCCATGATATCCATTCTTCACAACCTCTTCCCAAACTTCCCCGTCTCGGACCTTGGCAACTAGTGCCCTGAATTGACTTGTTCCAAATGCTTGTTTTCCTTCCGCCGGATCCAACTCTAGGATCGCATTCAAGATTGTGAGGTAAAGACTCCAGACTTTGATGCGAGTGGTATGAGAAGCTCTAGATATTGGGGCCAATGATTTTGCCGGATCATCGGGGGTGGTGTTTTCGGTATCGGAAGAAGAGGATGCTGTAATGACGGGTAGGATCGTTGAAAGCGATTCAGGCAAACGACGCGTTAGAAAGAGAGTGGAAGCTTGACGGTAAGTTTTCGAGATTTGAGAAGGTTGGCGAGAGGAGGAAAGGGAGTGGGAAAGGGATGAATGCGACGATGAAAGCACATGTGATGAAGATAATTGATCTGCTGGATTGATTGTCGCGACAGATACATGGGCAGCCATGATTATTGGAAGGAGAGAGCTGAAGGATTGAAAGGACTCCGAGTCGAGAGAGACGCGAATGATGTGAAAGAACGGAAGATGAGCGGAGGGGAAGTAGTCCTGGAATGAAGAAAGGAAATGAAATGAAAGGAGAGGGAAGGGAAGGGGAGGAAATGAAAGCTAGTGGCAGAGGACAAATGACATTTGGAAACGAAAATGACCTTGGTAGAAGATTAAGGATGTAGGTAGTATTTTATTGTAAATTGTCACGACTCGGAGGGAAATGTCAATTTAAAGAAGCCTCGGTCCAGAAAGATAAGTGACGGGAGGAATCGACGGATGATTGACGATTGACGATTGACGATTTGACCTGATTGAGTCTTGAGTCTTACTTAAGTCTTAAGTCTTGAGCATGGGGGCGGTGTGTTGATTGATTTGATTGGTGAGTTTAAGGAGCGTAATCGAGATTATGCATATAAGGTGGGGTTCCCTTTATATATTCCAAGTCTACCATTAATTCGTCGAAGTTTGATATATATACTGAATTTATACGTGGATTATGATTATAATTATCTTTGTATTTACAATTATAATATTGATCAACAACGAATAGCAACACCCTCTATGTCATTATATTTATCCTCAATACTTGTATATCCATCCATATACAAGTACTCGCACAGTACTCGTACATATATATCATATATATTGAGTAGAAAACGAAAGAATGTCTTGAAAGGTAAAACATGAAATACAAACAAGATCAATCAATCTTCTTCCCTTCCCTTCCCTTCCCTTCACTTCCCTTCACCTTGTCGCCTTCCCCTTTAGCTAACTATCTTCCAATTCTTCTTCCTTATCCATTTGTCCTTCTCCCGCAGTCTCGTCTCAGTTCACGAAGAATGAAAATACTTCCGCAAAAGAGATTCTTACATTCACCTTACCCTCCCTCTACTTTTGGCCTTCTCCGCTTTTGTGCGGTAAATCTTCCTCGAGTCCAGGTATACTTCTTCCCTCAAGCAACAGCAGGAGTAATCATCAACCTCAACCTCAACCCCAACCTTCAACCACCTACCAGATCACCGTCAATATGGAGGTTCATAAGGACAACTGGAAGCAACTTTTGCTCCCAATTCTGAAGGATATTGCAAATGCCACCTTTGTTTCTTTCGATCTGGAGATGAGCGGCATTTCTACTCGGCCGAAGCATACTAACCAAGAGAGAAGTCATGATGTTGGAAAGCCAAGCCTTCAACAACAGTACGAAGAAGTCAAAGATGCCGCCGAGACTTTCCAAGTTCTTCAACTCGGTATCACTTGTGTTGAGGAAGAACGTGACAAGGGTCGGTATAATACTTCTCATCTCCACTGGTGATTTTGTGTATTGACAATTTCTAGAATATTATCTTGCCAAACCATACAATATCAATCTCAGTCCATTGTTCTTATATGACAGAGTTTTAGACCTGGATCGCACTTTTTGTTTCTCCAGTTCTGCGACCAACTTCCTTCAATCCAACGGTTTTGACATTGGGGCAGTCTTCACCAAAGGTGTTCCTTACCTGTCAGAGCAAGAAGAAGTCGAAGCTCGGGAACGCTACGATCTAAGAATCGAGAGAAATGCAGCAATTCCTGCCATTGCCTTTGACCCCAGTGATGTTGGAACACTAGACTTCTATCGAAGAGCCAGATCAATCATCACTGAATGGATCGAGGCAAAGGAGGTAAGTCATCTTTGTCATACTGTCACTATCTGCCGAATACATTCTACATTGTTCGGCCATTTTCCCTTTCGAAAAGTATATTATATCACAGTTCTAGTTGGACTTGAGTGATTTGAACCGTAACATATCTGTCAAATATCATTCTAGACATCTCAATACCTACATGTTATCGATACACATACTTAGAGTAGAGGTATGAGGGTCCTCTCACAGACAATGTAGAATGTTGAACGCTTGCGGTTTTCATTTCTTTCGCTAACACAATGTAGCCCAAGGTGAACTTTGTCAATGTTGATAATCCCAAAGGTCCTTTGAACGGCTTTCAGAGAAGACTTGTTTATCAGCTTGTACGCAGCGAGTTTCCTCAGTGTAGGTGTTTTCCCCGTTTGGATGGATCTTTCATGCAAGTTGAAATGGTTGACCACGATAGAGAGGCAAAGGTATGCTACTTGAATTCACATTTCTCTGGATATTGAATGGCGATACATTCGTCGCACCCCCTACCTGTACTTCTTTAAATTCTAACAATTTATAGAAAAAAATCGAACACTTGAAAATATTCAACCAGCGCATCGCTACGCAATCTGGGGTACGATTCATCTTCGAAGCACTTTGCGGCGGAGACCTAACAGGCATCGATCCAATGTGGTCGTACACGGCTGATGAAAATGCTAAACTCCACACTGTCGACTCCTCGCGAGCTGTTCTTGAGGCCGAACTCGCAACAGTCACTAAGAAGCTTAAAGAGAAGCAACATATTATCGTCGGTCACAACTTGTTCACCGACCTTTGTTTCCTCTACAAGACCTTTATTGGCAATCTTCCAGCTGGTGTGGGAGATTTTCAATCTCAAATTCATTCGCTCTTTCCCTTCGTTATCGACACTAAATATCTTGCAACCCACAACAGTGATGCCATGAATCCCCGTGTTAATCTTAGAGAGCTCTTGTTCCCAGTCAGTATCATCGGTTCTTTGACTTCATACTCCCCAGCATACGAATCTGATTGGATGTTTCATTCTGCCTGTTCTTTAGGCTCATCAATACGGCTGAACCCCTTTCATTCTTTTCAAAGCTTTTTCTTGAAATACAAATACTGACTCCTAGATGTCCTAGTTTCAAAAAGTACACATGCCACTTATCCTTCTCCACGAAGAACATAATACTTACGGCGTTGCCACTGGCAAATCCCATGAAGCTGGCTTTGATAGCGTGAGTACCATCCTATTTAGATACCCCCCAGCCTCCAAATATGTTTGGAGTTTTCATAAGAGCACTCTTATTTTTCTCGGCCGACTTGTATAGTACTAATTGCCTGATTCTCTAGTGGATGACAGCAGAACTCTTCGTCAAATTGTCCGCGCAGCTCTATGCTAAGCAGACAGATCTCAATGAATACGAAGATATTGTCAAACCCGACTACCATGAGTATGACTATGACTCTTCATCCGACTCCGATGACCAAGAAGGATCTGGAGGTGCTTCTCTCATCTCTCCCCTTTCAAGTGCCTCCCTCGAAACACCCATTTCCTCCGGCGCTGGTGCTCATCGTCCATCTTACTGGCATGCAATGCAACTCAACAAACCTGCTCTCAATCCTAAATCTACCAATCCTTTCTCGGTCCTAAATGTCGAGTATGGAGTTCAAGTAGAGTCCAGAGGAAGTGATGATGACAATTCGCCGAAAGAAGAAAAGAAGAGAAAGAAGGTGGCGTTTCCGGATCAGGTGCCTAGGCAGTGGATTCCGAGCATGGAACATAGTTTCTGGGAGGTCTATAGGAATAAATTGAGGGTTAATGCTGTGGAGGGGAGCGTCTGTGATTTAAGTGGCGGTAGACGTGATAGAGTTGAGAGAGTTAGGAAGGCAGGTCGGGCTTGGGGGGGCTGGGTTTGAGTTTGAGTTTCGGGTGTTGAGAGGGCGAGGTGCAAAACCAGGTATTGATCCCATATCGCGGTACGCTCGATATACCTCGATACTTTCAGACGCGATGCGATGAATTTGCTATTGAAGAGTAAAGCAGAAAGCAGACCGTTCACGTTTTCTGAATTCAAAGGGGACGTTGATATGGATATGGGGGCGTGGATTACACTAAATTGGTGGGATGCTTTACTTTATGCTTCTTGTGGGTGAATGAATGAATTGATGAATGAAATGATGAATTTCTCACGCACATCCATCCGTATATACTTTTTGGGAAATAGAAAAGTCCTTGTGCTTTTTGTGATGCTGGTTATGGTTATGATTATGATTATGATGGGCTTTGTAATTGGTAGTTTGTGGATGTGAGGTTGCGGATGTGAGGTGTACTTGGTTGGATGTTGAGATGGATGTTGGGATGATTTTGGTTGGTTATGGGATGGTTTTGGTTGGTTATGTGGTGTATGTGGTGTAGTGAGTTATGGTGTATGGATGGGGAGGTAGGTAGGTAGGTAGGTAGGTAGGTAGGTAGGTATTGGAGTGGGGATGATGAGAGTGAGTTGTGAGTTGTGGGAAAGGGAGGGAGGGAGTGAGGGATGGGGGATGGGGGTTGGAGGTTAAATGGGAAAATTTATATTTATATCTTTATGGGATATTGGATGTGGGATGGGTTGTTGTTTGGCTTTTATGTTCGTCTATATATTATTGGTGGGATGATAGGTAAGGGGGGGATCAGGAGAGGGAAAGGGGAAAAGGGAGGAGGGAGTAGGGAGAAAAAAGGAGAGAGGAGGGAGAAAAAGGGGGTTTAGAAGTCTGATGTACTTAACGGGTAGAATTTCGATTGGGGTATTGGATGGCTCTTTTTGTATCTGATCTTGTTTTTCCACTCAGCATATTGTTTGTTGAATTGGAGGAAAGGCGTCTTCAATGTTTATATTTCTTCTGTCCTATGTTCAAAGCGTCGGGATCCTTTCTCGTTCTGGAGGATCACTCTCCTCGCGGACCATGTTCTGTCTCTGTCGTGGGCTTGCTTTCGAAGAGGGATTGAAGCTGGCGTTCACTGTTTGACTTGATACCCGTCACGCGCATCGGAAAATCCAACATACTCTTTGTCTTTCGTTTCAAGAATGCATTGATGCTTGGGCCTACCTGCATATATGAGATCGTAGTGAGTGGATTCATGTAAATCAGGTTGAAGTGATGAAGGTACGCACTGTCAATCTACTCACATGCAGATTTTCGAGCTCGTCTTCTGGAGAATGAGAGCTTGCCATTGTGTTGATTGACAGGTCCATCTTGGTACTTTACAAGAGGTACAAAGCCAGAGTCATAGGAAGTAAAATGATAGGTAAGGAGCATGTTCATTCACATCTAGCAAAACACACTCGAGTACTCTGGTTGACTTCAATCAGCAGCTAGAGCGTATGATACTCGTACAGATTGTCATCGTAGAGTGAGTGATGGCCAATGATTCTGGTGTTTTGAGGTTGTTGTATTGTCACTGATGATGATTGGTCGACGACGAGCATTGAAAGAACGAAGAATCAAGAATCAAGACCCACTTCTCCACACTATCCCCAATTCACAATAGTTCTCCAGATCCTCGGAAACTGCTAACCGCAACCGTGAAGATTACAGGGAAAAGTGATTCAAGAAAAATGATACCAGTATGGAAGGTAAGCAGGAAAGGCTAAACCTCATATAACCATCGACGGTTAAGTGAATCTCTCTTGTCTCCTTGCCCTTTCCATGTACCTTCTCACATTCACAACCAAACCATAATTACACATGTCGTATCAGTCATGGCAACAGAAACTGTTGCCGTAATTGAACTCCAATCCCCTATCAACAGGTCTTCTTCTTGGGTTCCAAATACACACGGAGAGTCAGATCTAGAAGGCATCAGACAAGATACGGCTCCACCCATCAACGCTGTGGAAGTCTTACAGGAATGGAATCATCCTCCAAAGAACATGTACCGAGTCGGAGCTTCATTCTGGGGCTTCTTCTTGATGGGCATGAATGATGGTTCTTATGGAGTAAGTATTGCTCTTTGAACTCAATGGCCGCAGTGTACTAAAAAATAGCAGGCTTTGATACCATTTGTAAGTCATTGACAACCATGCAACTGCCAGATCTCATTACTAAACTTGTCAAGTTGGAACAATACTACCACTTATCCTACACCACCATCTCCCTGATCTTTCTCTCCCCATTCGCCGGATATACATTCGCATCTCTCATCAATAATTCAGTACACATACATTTTGGGCAACGAGGCGTCGCTATTATCGCAGGCCTATGCCATCTGATTTCGTATATAGTTCTCTCTATTCATCCCCCATACCCCGTTCTCGTCGTTATGTTTATCTTCGTGGGCATGGGACATGGACTGGTGGATGCAGCCTGGTGTGCTTGGACTGGCAATATGGCAAGTGCCAATCAGGTGCAAGGGTTTTTGCAAGCTTGTTATTCTTTGGGGGGAACAGTGGCACCGTTGATTGCGGCGGCTATGCTGGCCAAGGTGGGGTTGGAGTGGTATTACTTTTATTACATAATGGTGAGATCTACACATCGTCATGAAGTAATGGGACTTCCAGAGGACTCCTTGCTGATACGAGACAGACCGCAGTAGCAGCTACAGAGCTCATTACTTCCACATGGGCATTCTGGGCTCAGACTGGTCGTGTCTATGCATCAGAGAATCCCCGAGATGCAAATGCCAAGTCGGGGAGACTTCGCGAAGCATTGAGCAACAAGTTAACCTGGATTTTCGCGGCTTTCATATTCGGCTACGTAGGAGCTGAAGGTATTTTCCACTCTCTCCATGTTGTATTTTCAAACTATTTACAATGATCAGTATCGTTAGGCGGCTGGATCGTAACTTTCATGACTCAAGTCCGCTCCGGTACTACCTTCTCGTCTTCCCTAACATCTACAGGTTTCTGGGCCGGTATGACAATTGGCCGTATGTGTCTCGCCTTCCTAACAGCCTGGCTTGGAGAATTTACATCCGTACTCGTTTACCTCGGAATTTGTATGGCTCTTGAACTACTCTTCTGGCTCGTCCCCTCCTTTTACATATCCGCCGTCGCAATAGCGTTTCTAGGCATGTTCCTTGGCCCACTATTTCCAACGGCCATTGTCCTAGTTACAAAATTGATTCCCAAGGAGTTACATGTTAGTAGCATTGGGTTTGCGACTGCATTTGGCGGGAGTGGCGGTGCGGTGTTCCCCTTTATTGTGGGGGCGTTGGCGCAGGCGAAGGGGGTAAGTTCGTTACAGCCGGTCGTGTTAGCGCTGTTGGTGGCTATTTCTGGGTTGTGGATGTTGGTTCCGAGGAAAGGGAAGAGGAACGAGGAGACTGATCATGAGAACGTGTCAAGAGGAGAGGCAGTACTTGTGCCTAACTGATTCGAATTTTTCGAACTTGGCTTTGAGCTCAGACCCTACTCCAATCCAAAGACAGAGTACCGTCGCTACACACTTGGTGGCACGAAATGGTTCAACCAGTACGATAGTGGAGGTCTTCTATCTCATTCCTGGGATTCTCGAGTTATCGATATCAGCGTATGCAAATTCTTCAGTTGCTTAGATGTACCCACCTACAAGGTTGCACTGCCAATAGGGCAGAGTATCAAACGAGCTTCCCTCTCATATCAGAAAATGCGGATTAATATTTAACGGCTAATGCTTTTGGGAATCGGTAAGTTGAGTCGCATCGGATGATGAGATGTTACCAATCGACCAGATGTTCGAATCTATGAAGAAGACATGCAAATGCGTGGGCATGGGAAGAAAGGTGGCTATGAACCGTGAGAAGCCATGCTCCATATAAGGTTATGGGAAATTGATCGTGGAATCTAGGCTATATATATAGCTTCTGGGCAGTTGACAGTATGAATTCTTGAGTTCGTATTAAAGATGAAATAAATGTATTCTCATCCAAAGCCTGAGACAGTGAAGGAAGCTTAGAAAGATGAACGAGCTGAAGGTGCGAGAAGAGTAACCTTACCAGGCGAAGCGGAAGGGATAAGTTTGGGGGAGAAGGGGGGATTTCCGGGAGCTGAGTAGAAATCATCTCAGAGAGAGAGAGAGAGACTTGGTCAATTTCTGTAAGGAGGGGGGTATGATATGGTTGGTGTGTGAGGGGGAGAGAGAGAGAAAGGCGCTGGTTAGTTTTATCGTAGAACCGTGAACCTGGATGTAAATGGAAGATCATGGGCGGAAAAGGGGGCGGATCGTGGGTGGTTGGTACTTTTTCGTCTAAATTTATTCAATCGATATCATTCCATATTCTATGAGATCGATCGAGGTGGAAGTTGCTGGTCAACTGCTTATTTGATCTTCTAACGACTAGCTGTGGAGTTTTGCATGTATGAAAAGGAGGCTTGGAGGTAGGCTGGTTACCAAAGAGCACCAGGTGGACTTGACTACCTGGGTCACAAAGTAATAAACAACCTATAGGTAAATCATACCAACTCGTAAGATCCCGAAGTTACCTTAACACCTCATTTGGGTGAACGAGATGGAAAATTCTAGATTCTCCGGTTAGACGTCCTAACTCTATCTTGGAGAGCGGGAGAATATGATGGTGTTGGGCTATGAAGAGGTTCCTGTCTAGGCGTTTCTGCCATGGCCGTGTACAGTTCTCGAGGATAGGAGATGGAAGAGCAGGTTTTGATGGAGGCATCAGGGCTCAATTAAAACTGCCCATTGGCACCGAAACATGCCTTTCTCCTTCGTAGGACTGGAAATGACACGGTTCCCCGCTGGATATTCGAAATCTTGAAGCTGATTGTATTCTCTCGCCTTCGCCATCACAATCGCCTTACTTCTCTATTCAATTCTTTTAACGTCAATGCCTATCTCAGCATCATACGAATAGCAGGACGCAGCCAGTTACGTATAGTTCTGACATTTGACTCGGCCTCATGGTGCGGAAAGCAACGGACTTCTCGTATGGTTGGTTGGCTCATCCTCATCAGCCTCCAGCAACACAAAGCTCCCTGGTGTCCCCACGACGCCAACATCATCACATCCACACGTGATGACCACCTTACCCCTCCCAAATCTCAGCCGATGGCGCACAACATCTCACGACACTTCACGCTATCTGAGTAACATCGTCGCCCACATCATCTCAGGTTCTCTCCATAGGGCTGAAACACCGATACAAGTATCCAATGCCATGGTCAAAGGGACGATACTGTGTTTATAATTAGCGATCCCAACATTACCGATATCTGTTGGAATTCGGAAAATATTCTGACAGGATTCCCCGAATCGATTCAGCTCCGCAAAGTCTCAATTGGAAGCCTCCACCAACTGACGTCGCCAAGCACCAATCATTGACGAGGGCAGAGAGACACGTCATGTCATATGGAAGGGAGACTTTTGGAGCCGGGAAGGAGGGAAGGGTTGAGAAGATCTGAGTTTTGTTTGCTTGCTTGCTTGCTTGACTGATTGATAAGCTTACTCGAGTACTTTGCGATGGAATATCTCTCGTATTAACACGGCCCGAGGACAGTACGAGTAGTGGTCTGTGATAATCCGGCAATGGGGTGTTACGTTACGGCTTATGGAGCAGCACGTATGATTTAGTGTCGTACAAATACTCAAAACGAAGCGAACGTCAAAACTCCATTTTTCTCACCAAGGTTATATATCCCGTGTAGATGCATACATCATCACCATGCTTCGTACGTTGGTGGTACAGCACAGCTCTTGTTTTTTCTCTGTCTCCCCGTCTATCTCTCTCTCTTCTCAGCTACGAATCTACGATGGAAAAGGAGCCTCACGCGTCTTGCATTACTGTATTACTTGAGAAGATAACCTTAGCATTGAGTAACGAGGTCACCGATGAGGATATGTGATTAGGCTAGTGGTGATGTTTGGGGAGGAGGTCGGTGAAGGGGAGTTTATTTCTGAGATTCTAGGCCTGATCCTAAGCTTTATTGATGTGCTATCTTCGAAGTTCGTATACGCATGTCAAGTGATATGGTGGCTGAAAATAGCACTTCGTGTTGACTCTGACGAGTGAAGCTTAAGTTGGCGGAATGTTGAAGGCTTTGAAGTGTATACATACGAGTCGATCTGGTCCGCCCCATTGATTAAGGTTATATCGTCTTCTTGTTCGAGTAGGACTATCGTATCCGAATGAACCGTTCTAGTAACTGATGACATATAAATTTATGTTGATATATTGATATACTGCATTTTTATATTAGTATATTAGTATCTTGCTATATTACTAGTAGTATATTAGTATATTGGTATTGGGTTGCTGGTATTTTACTACATGGGAACACTAGTGTTGACATATCGGTATATTACGAGTAGTATTATTGTTAGCATTATCAGCATTATTGGTACTAACCCTAATATCAATAATGATATATTTATATCTTTTAACTTTATGTATCTTTAAACTTCTCGATTGATTTTACAGCCATTGATTTTTTAAACCAACGAGATGTTCTATTCCGGCAAGGTAGTTCAAACCTTATTGTACCATGGGGTTACCCTGTTAGTTGACGAGACTGCCCTATCACTTTGGCTGGGCGTTGCGATGAACGGGGCGGATGTCATATTCTCATAGCATGACATCTTTTTTTATCGTATAGCTGCTCTGGCTAAGCCTTTGATTCGGGTATCTACTTGCAAGTATGCAAGTAGGTAGGTTGATTCTAGTAAGCAGGGTTGGTGGATATTTTGGTGGCGGGGGAGGTGAAGGGAATGCGATACCTCATCGCCGCATGGCTATAGTTGCTGCGCTATTATTATCTCACAAATCTATGAGGGAGTGAGGTATATAAGGAGGGGAAGTTCCCTCTTTCATACATACATCCTCATCACAATACATCTTCTCTACACATCACATCACATCACATCACACACAAACCGCCTGCTCAATCAATCTCATACCTTTACACCCAATCATCCATCTCGCCCACAATCAAAATGCAATTCTCTACCCTCATCACCATCTTCACCTCCCTCACTCTAACCAACGCCCTACCTCTCGACTCCCGTGCCGAAACCACTGATATCACCTTCAATGGTGCAGCTGGCGCTCAATACACCATCCCTGTCCCTCTCGACGGCTCTGTGATAAAAACCAACAATGCCCTCTCCATCTCCAGCATCACTTCTTACGGGGTTGATGTTCCGAAAGATTGCAAGATCACTGCTGTTGACTACATTCCCGCTGTAATCCCAGGACCAGATAATACATGGGTCATTGGCCCCCCTCAGATCATCACCGATGTCTCATGCACGAAGGGAGTCGCGGCTCGCGCGGAACCTACATGGATCAGTATTGAGTTGGATGGCGCAGCCGATGCAAAGTATTGGATCGGTGTGCCACTTGGTGGAGGTCCAGTTTACACAAGTCAGTAGTCCCCATAGCCTTTTTCTTATCGTTCCTTCTCTTACCCTCCCCTCCCTTCCTCTATATCCCTCCTCTTCCCTCTTCCCTCT